>SJXQ01008642.1:0-47812 GCA_006408695.1 Aepyceros melampus
GGCAAGAAGAGCTACCGACTGGAGGAAGGAGAGTAAGACAGGTTAGTCCAGAGCCCTTTCACTGTTGATCAGACCTGGTCCAGTAACAGCACACTGTCCTATCAGAGACATCTTCAGGAGACCTAGGAAGGAGATGAAATGAGATGGGAGAGGGTAGAGCTGAAGGATCGTCAGCAACAGGAGATGGAAGGCAAGCTACAATTCCACTCATGGCTGATGTTGATGGCAGAGGTTCTGGTTCCTTGCTGGAACCAGATACACGTTCATATCTTCGAAAGTTAGCAACTCGGAGGTTCATATGCAGAGGAATTATTGTAGTTATCATAGGATTGCAAACACACAACAATGGGTTGTCGAAGGTCTCTGATGTCATATCGCATAGCTGATCACTATTACGCCTCAAGGGGCTTCTCAGGTGGCTCAGCAGTAAAAATCCTGCCTGCCCATGCAGGAGACGTAAGAGACATGGGTTTGATCCCTGATTGGAGATGGAAGGCAAGCTACAATTCCACTCATGGCTGATGTTGATGGCAGAGGTTCTGGTTCCTTGCTGGAACCAGATACACGTTCATATCTTCGAAAGTTAGCAACTCGGAGGTTCATATGCAGAGGAATTATTGTAGTTATCATAGGATTGCAAACACACAACAATGGGTTGTCGAAGGTCTCTGATGTCATATCGCATAGCTGATCACTATTACGCCTCAAGGGGCTTCTCAGGTGGCTCAGCAGTAAAAATCCTGCCTGCCCATGCAGGAGACGTAAGAGACATGGGTTTGATCCCTGATTCAGGAAGATGCCCTGGAGAAGGGAATGGCAACCCACTCCAATATTCTTGCCTGGAGAATTTCATGGACAGAGGAGCCTAGCGGGCTACAGTCCATGGGGTCACACAAAATCAGACACAACTGAGCGACTAACACACACACACACACACACACACACAGGGTCTCTAGGTTCAGCTGGTTCTGCAAGAAGAGTCTTCTAGTTGTTGCTTCTCTCCCTTCATCCTCCAGAAGGTGTCCTTCTGTCCTTTAAGATAGAGGGATCAAGTAGCCTTGCGTGGTTTCAATTAGGTCTACAGTTAAGAAACTGAGAGGAAAAATTAAAGCCAGAACTGATGAAATGTGATGATACATACCCTCAAGAATTTTCCAGGAGAAGCTGACCTCATTCAAGACTTTGATGTTGGATTAGGTGCCCTGGTACCACTCAGAGTTTAAGAATGCTGGATCTCTGATCTGCTAAGGTCTTAGACAAACGAGGAGACAGTTCCATGCATGGAGAGAAAAGTATTGTTTCTATCATGATGAGATTTTTTTTCATTGTTCTGCAATGGATGATTATCTAAATTGGAGTTTGGGTATTTATGTTGCTGTCTTAAAAGAGTGAAGGTTCCCACCAGCTTTTAGGGTTCACTAATCACCAGGTGAATGGACCCATGCAGGATGGCATCTGGGTCTGTCATTGCTGAGTTGGATTACAGGTCATGCCCTTTGGTCTGGTTCATCAGTTTTCTTGAGTTTCCAGGGCTGATGAATCTTGTTCTCTGGTTCCATTAGCTGTACATGACATTTCTCTTGCAAAGACCTTCCTGTTTACTTTCTTATTTAAATCAAATTTTGATGGACACCAGGCTGGCTTATTGACCAGTGTCTCTGCCCCTGGGTCAAAGCAGAAAATGGAATTGCCGAGAAATGTTACAGAGGTCATGGCCTCCAGGATTAGTTCCCTGAGCACAGACTCCACGGTCAAAGGGTTTTGGCCGGCAGCAGAATAAATCATGGTGGTAAACTCTTGGGTCCTTTCTGAAGTCATATATATACCAAGGACAAAATACAAGTTTGGCAGTTTGCAGAACTGGTTCCAAAAGGCAGATTTAAAATGTAGATCATGAATTGAGACAGTAGCATTGAAATATACATACATTAACATATGTAAAATAGATAGCTAATGTGAAGTTGCTGTATAACTCAGGGAGCTCAACCTGGTGTTCTATAACAACCTAGAGGGGTGGGATTAGGGTAGGGGGGATGTAAGAGGGAGGTTCAAGAGGGAGGGGATATATGCATACTTAATGGCTCATTCACATTGTTGTACAGAAGAAACCAACACAACATTGTAAAGCAATGATCCTCCACTTAAAAATAAATTTTCTAAAATGTATTTAAAAAATGCAAATTATGCAAAGGATTGAGGTTCTCTAGGTGAAAGAAAAAAGGCACAGTAACCAAAATAAAGGGCTTCCCAGATGGCTCAGTGGTAAAGAACCCACCTGCCATGCAGGAGATACAGGTTCGATCTGTGGGTCAGAAAGATCCCCTGGAGAAGGAAATGGCAACCCACTCCAATATTCGTGCCTGGGAAATCCCATTGTCAGAGGAGCCTGGTGGGCTATAGTCCATGAGGTTGAAAAGAATCGGACCCAAATTAGCGACTAAACAGCAAAACCAAAATAAGATGCATTACAGATTTAACAAGTTGTAAATGAAGCTTTAACTAGTAAATAACTCTGTGTGTCAGTCAGAATGGCCTAGTACGCTGCAATAACAAATCTCAGTTGTTTGAAATAAGAATAGTTAATTCTCATAAATGCTGCGTTTCCACCTCTGTTACAGCAGGGATTTCTGTAGATTGTTTTCATTAAGGGCCCAGCCTTTGGCTCGACAGGTGTTTCTATTATACCACTATGGCCAGTGGATGATAATGGGGCTTAAGGGAACGGTTCAAGAATAACACACTCCACTTCCACTCATACGTCACAGGCAAAGCCAGTCACGTGGCTGCACCAAATCTCAAATATGGTGGGAAGCGCAATGCTGTCTAGAGGGAAGGAGGGCCTCATGTATTTAGCAAATGGCCCTGACGACCTCCACACTTCATCACATACAGCGATGTGTGGCTTTGCTGGGGTGTGGATTGGACTGTCCCACAGCAAAGCAGGCAGGCAGGGCAACCCACCCTACCTGGTAACTCAGGCTGGCCCACCACTCGACGTCTGGAACCCAGGAAGGGCTAAACTTTCCTCCCATCCACGTAATTGACTAAAATTCAGATGCCTGGTGAATAATCATCTCTGAACAGAAATCTAACCTCCATTCTGCTGCGACTTTGTTAAATGAATATTTGTTAGATAGAGTCCTGCATATTGGATGAAGCAGATTCAACAAAAGACTGCCAGGGGAACTGAAATATGAAGGTTTATTACTCACAGGTCCTGGAGGCAGTACATGGCACGTCTGGAGGGGCCCCTGGGGAAGTCAAGGCAGGGTGCAGGCAGAGAGGGTGCCGCAGGGCCTGGGCGAGTGCCTTTATTAGGGTCCACCCTGAACTAAGGCCGGATTAGTCAATTTAAGCAAAAAGAGAAGAGTTTGGGTAAGCTCTGGAGCTGTGAGGTGATGGAGGTGTTTGAGTGGCACACAAGAGGAAGGCCCTGGGCTGTGGGGAAGAGTTCACCATAAAGGTCATTGTGGGAGTCATATTAGGAACTTAACGTTTACTTGTGACACAGCGGGCTCTTAAGTAGGGCAGCGGTCGCCAACCTTTTTGGCACCAAGAACTGGTTTCCTGGGAGACCAGGATGGTGGAGAGGAGCGGGAGGGTGGGGGTGGGGCTTGAGGCTTGGCACTTGGCAGGGGGAGCAGAAGGGGGTTGCAGTGAGGGTATGCTTCAGGCAGTAATGCTAGTGAGGGGAGCAGCGGTGGAAGCTTTGCTTACAGGCCTCCCACTCCCCTCCTGCTCTGCAACCCAGGTCCTAAGAGGCCTCCCACCACCCCTGGTCCTGGGCGTGGGAGCCCCTGAGGCAGGCATGCAGGGGGTGCTGGTGTCCGTTCAAGGCCCCCGTAGGCTGCCTGGCCTCACGAAACGTACGCCGGGGCAGCAATGTTATGGAGTAGTTGATTTTTTAATTTCCTTTTAACCTTTACAGTCTATAACTGTCTTCATCAGTTTCCCATATTTAGATGCCTATTGTTAGGACGTTTTAGTTTTTATTTTTCCCAGATAAGACCTGGGTCCTGGCTATTGTCTGGAAGAGGGACAGTTTTATAGAGGTGCTGGTGACCTTGTAAAATACTATATACACTTAGGAGGTCAAATTAACAGAATAGTCTGATACTAAATGGAATAAATGATCCCAGAAACATGAACTTGAGCCCAAAGGCTAGCGGCGGCTTCTGTGGTATTTGCGTATAATAAAGTAGTCTTTCGGGGGATTTTCAGTATTATGGAGTAGTTTGAGTCAGCTCAGCACAGCCTTTGAAGTTGGAGAAGCCTGAAAGATGAATGGTCTTAGCCAGGAAATGGCTCTTTTGGAAAAAATGAAACAGTGAGATGCAAATACAACTGAGATTAATGAAATGGATGAGCCTGCACTACAGGCTGAATGGAAACAGAAAGCAATCCATGCAACTGCTTTTCAGCGAGAAGGCATCCTACGACACAGCTGCATTTTAAGGGGACCTGGTTGAGACCACAGAGCTGTTTGTAAATATGGAAGTTTCCAGTGGCTTCTGGAAGTCGGGATCTACCTGCTTATTGAAAAACGAGGCTCTACGAGTGGGTGGCCTGGGTGCTTTGCGGTTGCTCAGGTAAAACAGGCCTCTGCCCCTATGGGCTTCAATGTATATGTGAATTTTAAAATTTACTGTGAACAGAAGTCCCTAAGAGTGATGTGTGTGTGTGTGTGTGTGTGTGTGTATAAGATTTCTTTGATATGGACCATTTTTTAAAACTCTTCATTGAATTTGTTACAATACTGCTTCTGTTTTCCCTGGTGGCTTCCCTCATGGCTCAGCTGGTAAAGAACCCGCCTGCAATGCGGGAGACTTGGGTTTGATTCCTGGGTTGGGAAGATCCCCTGGAGACAGGAACAGCTACCCACTCTAGTATTCTGGCCTGGAGAATTCCATGGGCTGTATAGTCAGTCCATGGGGTCACAAAGAGTCGGACATGACTGAGCGACTTTCACTGCTTCTGTTTTGTGTATTTTGTGTTTCTTTTAGCCAAGAGGCATGTGGAGTCTTAGCTCCCCGACCAAGGGTCGAACCTGTACCCCCTGCTTTAAAAGGCAAAGGCTTAACTGCTGGACCACCAGAAAAGTCCCTGAAAATATTATTTTGGATTGAATTATCAGAAGAACTCAATTCATGAAAATAGTATAAAAAGCAAAATGTGATGATTTTTAAACGTTAAAAGAATATATTGGAAATGCATCTCTTCAAAAGATGGATAGAGAGCGTGGTGGAGTGTTGGTAAGAGGGGCCCTGGCCAAGAGGCCAACGTGCTAAGTTGCCCCGTGGCTTAATGCCCAGGAGATGTGTACACCTGGAGGGAAAGGCCCAGAGGAAGAGCTTCGATGGCTGAAACCATGCCTTTCTTTTGCAAAATTCGAGAAGGAATACTATGAAGCAGGGGGATGGGAGAAGGCAACAGGCTTGCTGAGAATATAGCAAGAGTGTTCTTGGGCAGATCAGCTCAGGCAGCAAAGACGGTCAGAAGCTTTTGAACTGCCGTGCCCACACATATATACACCCCTTGGAAAGCAAGGTGGAGCCCCAGGTACGCCTTCCTCTGTCAGGCAATCTTTGCTCTTACTCCCACGATTATTTTTCTGGCTTCTCTCTCTTTCTGTTTGAACTGTAGTGTCAGAAGTTCTGTGAGTGGTATTTGACCCTTTTAGGATCATTGCCTCACGTCTGTCCTCATGGCAGGGCTGGGAGATGCCCAGGGAAGGAACTCTGTGTTGCATAGAAAGTCTAGTCCCCCTGGCACTGGCCTGTTCCTTCTTTCCTGCTTCCCTTCTCTCCACGACCCCAGCTCTCCTCCACTTCCCTCTTCCTTCCTCTCCATCTTTCTGTGTAGCTGCCATCTTGGTCTATCTTCTCTCCCCCCCCATCTTCTTGCTCCCTAAACACTTCCCCAGAATTAAGTCTCCAAAGCTATTTGCATAAAACCATTGCAAAGGGGGCGAGAATGACATTTCTTTATGGACCTGGGTCAATAGCTTTGACAAATGAGGCTGAAAGCAGGGAGAACAAATTGTTAGTGTTCTATTGAAATTTCTCAGTGGGTATTAAATATTTGCATGAGGTAACCAAACACGCTAGGGGTTAGGCAGATGAATCCCATTCCAAAACCACTAAAATGAAAAGCCAACTGCAAATTAGGTTTGAAATGGACCTGCCTGTCCTCAGAGATTTCACAGTGACGAATGGATTAGTCCCCAAGTGGAACACAAACCTACTTTGCTTTCATAGAAGCGGAGAAGACTAATAAAGGCTGTGTCTCTATGCAGTTCTGAGTCAACCAAGGCTCCGTCAACCTCTGTTTAATAGCCTGATGCTTCTCAGCTGAGCTTCTTAATTAAGTCACAATAAGAGTTGGCCCTTAAGAAATCCCCAAACACCTGAGTTATTGTCTTAATATCCTTTACTAGTGGTAGTGCCAGCAAATAATTAAAAAAAGGGCATTCACCAGCCTCTGCAATCTCCACTTCAGTTCCATTAAGAAAAGATGTGTTTAAAGTAAGAACAAAATAAAACTGTTTCATTTTAATCTTATTGATCTTAGACATTCACTCCAAATAGAACCAGAATGTTTTGCTGAGGCTCTTCATGACAAGTGCCCTCCACCCATCATGATAACCCCTAATTAAACATAGAGGCTGAAATTACACTGTAGCAACAAATGCTCCCAAATCTCAGTGGTAACTGATTCAAAAATGTGTTTGTTGTATACGAACTTAGATGCTTATTTTTCTTCGCATGTGAGGTTCATTGAAGGTCCAGGTGGCCCTCGAAGGTAGTGTCCCTGAGTAGACTCAACCATCGCAGAGGCTGAGGGGGGACTCTGTCTTGGTGTCCCACCAAGCGTGATGTGGCTCTCGCAGCACCAGCTCCCCCATCATGGTGCAAGGCAGAGGGCCCTGGAGCTCACTCACCTGCCATGAAATGCTTCAGTGAAGTGACCTGTGATGCCTCTTCCATCCACGCCAACCATCGAGAGCATGCCTTCTGGCCCCACTTAGCTTAAAGGGCACTGGGAAGCATTGTACCTCTATTTCTGGAGGTGAGACCATGGAAAATCATTAGTCAAATCCACTTCTTCTGCCTTCATTAATCAAGGACATGCATGTCCTCCAAGTGGCATGTAGCTTAATAAGATGTTTGTCCGTTTTTTTTTTTCCTCCAGAAACTTGGAGTCAGCTGTGCCTAGTTTGAGCTGGTTAGGATTGGATAAGTTAAGATTGGTTAGGACCACCAACTGCGCATGCGCCAGCTCCCCTTAACGACCTTCAGATGTCAGAGGGCTGAAAAGGCTCACCCTTTTGCGGGGGCCTGAGCTGAGGTTGGTCTTGTCACTTCTGCACTTGACTGTCCTGCAAATACGCTGTCTCTTCTGCTGCAAATATCAGCGTCTTGGGGCCTGGGTTTGCTTTGCATCCAACAAAGAGAGCCTGGTGCATCAGCAGAAGAAGGGGACGATGCTCATTGGCAGTGAAAGCTTCTCTCAAGCCCTTTTCACACAGAAGTCTGCTGTAGTAGAATCCCAGAGCCACTCGTTAGAAACAACTTTTATTTTTCCAAAAGAAAAGAATTTTTTGAACTTCCTTCTAAAAGGGGGGGCAGGATGGGTGTGATGCCCTGGGTCACTCTGGGACCACAGAGGAAGGTCTGAGGTGTCCCCAGGAGGCTCTGGCTTCACTTGCTTATGTTGCTCCACCGTGGAGTGTGAGCTCCATGGACGAGGGCTGAGCAGCTGTGTTCATGCTGTGTTTTAATTCGTGTCTGGCACTTAGTGGCTAGCGCATACACAGCAGACGGGGGAGGGAGGGGAAGGCAGGAAGGCCTGACCCCCAGTGTGACTGTATCTGAAGATGGGGCCTGGAAGGAGGTCCTAAAGGTGGGCACTAATCCATAAGGGCTGGTGTCCTTATAAGAAGAGGAGGAGACGCCAGAGCTGTCTTCTCACGCACAAAGAAGAGACCATGCTCCTCCCTGAGCATGGTTCCTTCCTGAAAAAGGCAGGGTCCCTGGAGGGGGCAGTTCAAGACCCCCCTCTGATTTTACCACATAGCTGATGAAAGCACTGAACAGAGAAGGGACGTATGTTAAAAATGCAGACCTCGAAGTCGGTGCCATCTTAAGGAGGCAGAATCATCTGTCCCTTGGAAGAAAAGAAAACCTTTGTTCATATCTGTTTTGGGACGTGGAACGGTGGCTGCTTTTTCTACTTGACCAGCTGGGGAGTTAGGGTGAAGGTCTCTGAAGGGAAGTGTTTCTCTCCATTCTTGGGGATCTCGGTCAAAAGGAAACCTTCCCCACTCCATGGTCTGTTACACACCTCCTGTCCACACTCTGGGCCCTGGGAAGGCCTAGTATCAGCACAAATGCCATTTAAGAGGTAGCCCCATAGCCATCCCACCGGAGTGACACCATTGCCTCCACCTGTGACCGCAAACCTCTCTGCAAGCCTCATCTTCCTCATCAGTAAAAAGAGACTGATAACTCCTCCTCCCCCAAGGCTGCCGTGAGGGTCATCGGGGCCGGGCAGGCCACAGGGGCCCAGCTCCAGGAGTTGGGTGGCTGTCTACAGGAGTGAAACCCTGTGTGGCCAAACCTTCTTTCTTTAGAGACAGGTTGGAAACCTGGTGGTTTTATTTGGAGTTTCCCAACTAATTAAATTTCAACAGCCTGTGGCCCGGATTCCCTGAGGCTATCAATTTTCTGAACTGAGTGCAGGAGGAAAGAACTGTAAACTAAGAGTTCAAATGTTGTGAAAGTGAAAGTTGCTCAGTGTGTCTCTTTGCGAGTCCATGGAATTCTCTAGGCCAGAATACTGGAGTGAGTAGCCTTTCCCTTCTCCAGGGGATCTTTCCAACCTTGGGATCGAATCCAGATCTCGCACATTGCAGGCAGACTCTTTACCAGCTGAGTTACAAGGGAAGCCCAAGAATACTGGAGTGGGTAGCCTATCCCTTCTCCCGTGGATCTTCCCGGCCCAGGAATCGAGCTAGGGTCTCCTGCATTATAGGCGGATTCTTTACCAGCCGAGCCACAAAGGAAGCAAATAAGGGGATATGAAGCTAAACCTGAAACAGAAAAGGTTTAAACGTGCGAAGAATGTCCAATTAGCTGCCGGGGGCCAGCGTGAGGAACTCCGCCCGTGGCAAAGGTCATGAGGAAGGAGGCTTGGCATACGCAAAGGCGTGATCAAGTCTCAGGAAACCCCCTGTTCCCGAGCATCTACCCCCAAAACCAAGAGTCTGTTTTATGCTCTCACCTACATCTCTGACTTTACGGGAGGCTCTCCCCTATAACCATTTCTCTTGGAAAGAGAGTTAACTTGCAGCTCCAGTTGATAAAATTCCTGGGCGTGACAAGAGTGTTTCAGCTTGCGGACTCCTCTGAAGGTTATCTAGCCTGCCTGTATAGGTTCGTCTGGCCAAATGTGATTATTTACAGCCTCCCAACAGCGAGAGGCACGAGATGTTTTAGATTTACTAAAGGCAGATTCTTTTGGGAAGTTAGAATTTATTAGTATAGTGGGTTGATTAGGAATTGTATTGGTGAAGGTTTTTCATTTGTTGTGCCAATAATTGCTTCTAATTCCCTGCCCTTATAATGAATATAACTAGCATATAAGAGAAATAAGTATTAACCTTTAAGATTAATCATGTTAACCTTGGGTTAGATAAATTCCTTTCTTGATTGTAACTCATTACACCCTTACCCTATAGGAATGTACCTTTATCTGGAGGGTGGTGCCTGGTTTAAGAAAAAACACCCTTGGAAAAAATGAGTTTTTTGGTTATCAGAAAGAGAGGGTCATGAAGTGTCAGCAGGCCTCATGGCCAGAAGATGATGTAAAACCCCTAAGACCTTTTTTTATGTAAAGCACCTGATTTTGATAAAGGTCAGGACTGCTGACCCCCACGTGACTCTGCATTCATCCCTATGTGTAAAAAAGGTATATAAGCAAACCTAAAAATAAAGAAAATGGGATCAGTTTCTGGAAAGGCTGATTCCCCCCGTGTTGTTCTTTCTTTCTCCTTCTGGCTGAATCTCCATCTGGGGAGTGGGTACTCACCAAGCCTACTAATTATGCCTGGTTCTAAGATCGGACCGGGGAGCCTCAGTGCCTCCTCTCCTTCGGGAGAACAGTAAGACGCCTGTGACCTACGTAGGTGGTGATTGGTATTCCACATAAATCAAGTTATTCAGCCTTCTTTTCTCCATCTAAATTTTCCTACTATACTATTATTTCCTAATCTAATCTTATATTCCTAAAAGTGTTTTCTCGCCGACTCCATCTCCACCTTCGAATCACCCTGGATCCACCGGGGCTGGACCCCGGCAAGCCTGAAATGATTTATCAATGTCAATGAAAGATAAAGAATAGATAGCAAGTCATTCTAGAGGAAAAATGAAAGCTACTTTGATGACTAAATGGCTATGGAGAAGAAATACATGTAAATAAAATTTTTTGCTGATGTTTTGACTGTGGTGGATAGAAGTGCTACAGGAAAGGGAAACAGGTATTAAATATTTTGTTTCAAGTTTCCCAGCAAATTTAGGGCTGGGTGCTGGTGTCCTGATTTGAAAACTGAGAGATGAATATACTTTTTATCACTAAGTAAAATTCAAGGTGATCTTTAAGTAATAAAATATATTTACCAGTATTGCTTGTGGGGTTACACTTATTACTTTGCTTTACTCCCAAATTAATCTCTTCCAGGCATCTCAAGAGAAAGTCATATCCAGCTCTCCACTTACTCTGTAGAAGTGAAAAATTTAGGTGTTTGATGCAATGAAACATCCTTTGTTGAGTCCAATGCCCTTAAGACCTAAGGTACTTGGCCCCGGAAATGAACAAAATTTGAGGTAAGATTTTAAGTGAAAATGAGAAGAGACTGTAGGCCCAGAAATGGAGTTAAATTACACAAATAATTTTAAAAATTCTACAGTCAAAAAAAATTACATGATAAACATATGAATCTTTGATGATTGTAGAGGAGGAAGGAGATGATCATTTCAAGAATCATTTCAAGAGATTCAAAACTCTTCGCAAACTAAAGCTGGCCTCTACTAATCTTGTGACCTGGTTAATTAAGGCAAATTGAACACATCATTAGAAATGTAACTAACATGTCACTTAAATAAGATCATGTTTGGCCAGACCATGACAGGTTCTTTCTTCTCTGATGTATGCTTTCCAACAACGGCTAGTTTCCTGTTCTCTTATGATGTCAATAATTCTTTACAAGAAGGCTTTGACTGTGTGGATCACAATAAACTGTGGAAAATTCTGAAAGAGACGGGAATACCAGACCACCTGACCTGCCTCTTGAGAAACCTATATGCAGGTCAGGAAGCAACAGTTAGAATGGGACATGGAACAACAGACTGGTTCCAAATAGGAAAAGGAGTACGTCAACACTGTATATTNCACCAATTTAGTTCTCTCTTTAGAATTTCATTCTTGGGAATTCCCTGGTGATCCAGTGGTTAGGACTCTATGCTCTCACTGCCAAGGTGAGAACCCTGCAATCTGGGGTTTCATCCCTGGTCAGGAAACTAGAGTGTCCAAAAAAAGAAAAACTACACTTTTAGTTCTTTAAGATTCCATTCTTTCATCACTTCTGGGCTCACCATTCTATAGGACCAAAATCAATTCAGCTCAGTTGCTCAGTTGTGTCCGACTCTTTGTGATACTGGGGACTGCAGCACACCAGGCTTCCCTGTCCGTCACTAACTCCTGGAGCTTGCTCAAATTCATGTTCATTGAGTGAGTGATGCCATCCAACCATCTCATCGTCTGTCGTCCCCTTTTCCTCCTGTCTCAATCTTTCCCAGCAGCAGGGTCTTTTCCAATAAGTCAGTTCTCTGCATCAGGTGGTCAAAGTATTGGAGCTTCAGCTTCATCATCAGTCCTTCCAATGAATATTCAGGACTGATTTCCTTTAGGATGGACTACTTGAATCCCCTTGCAGCCCCAGGGACTCTCAAGAGTCTTCTCCAACACCACAGTTCAAAAGCACCAATTCTTCAGTGCTCAGCTTTCTTTATAGTCCAACTCTCACATCCATACATGACTACTGGAAAAACCATAGCTTTGACTAGACAGACCTTTGTTGGCAAAGTAATGTGGCTCAGAGGATAAAGCATCTGCCTGCAATGTGGAAGACTTAGGTTCGATCCCTGGGTCGGGAAGATCCCTTGGAGAAGGAAATGGCAACCCATTCCAGTATTCTGGCCTGGAGAACCCATGGACAGAGGAGCCTGGTGGGCTATAGTCCACAGAGTCGCAAAGAGTCAGACATGACTGAGCGACTTCACTTTGAATATGCTGTCTAGGTTGATTATAGCTTTTCCTCCAAGGAGCAAGTGTCTAAATTTCATGGCTTCAGTCACAATCTGCAGTGATTTTGGCGCCTGAGAAAATAAAGTCTGTCACTGTTTCCATTGCTTCCCCATCTGTTTGCCATAAAGTGATGGGACTGGATGCCACGATCTTTGTTTTTTTGAATGCTGAGTTTTAAGCCAGCTTTTTCATTCTTCTCTTCCACTTTCACCAAGAGGCTCTTTAGCTCCTCTTCACTTTCTGCCATAAGGATGGTGTCATTTGCATATCTGAGGTTATTGATATTTCTCCCGGCATCTTGATTTCCAGCTTGTGCTTCATCCAGCCTGGTATTTCTCATGATGTGCTCTGCATATAAGTTAAATAAGCAGGGTAACAATAAACAGCCTTGACGTACTCCTTTCACAATTTGGAACCAGTCCATTGTTCCTTGCCCAGTTCTAACTCTTGCTTCTTGACCTGCATACAGATTTCTCAGGAGGCAGGTAAGGAGGTCTGATATTCCCATCTCTTAAAGAATTTTGCTGATCCATGTCGATGTGTAGCAAAACGAATACAGTATTGTAAAGCAAAACAAATTAAGAAATAAAAATTAATTTAAAAAAATAAAAAAAATAAAATTACAGATATTATCAAACTAAAAAAAAATAATAAAATATACATTCTTAAACTCCAAAAAAAAAAAAAAAAGAATTTTTCAAGTTTGTTGTGATCCACACAGTTAAAGGCTTTGGAGTAGTCAATAAATTAGAAGTCGATGTTTTTCTGGAACTCCTTTGCTTTTTTGATGTTCCAACAGATGTTGGCAATTTGATCTCTGGTTCCTCTGCCTTTTCTAAATCCAGCTTGAACATCTGAAAGTTGTCAGTTCATGTACTGCTGAAGCCTCACTTGGAGAATTTGAGCATTCCTTTGCTAGCTTCTGAGATGAGTGCAATTGTGTGGTAGTTTGAAAATTCTTTGTCATTGCCTTTCTTTGAGATTGGAATGAAAACTGACCTTTTCCAGTCCTGTGGCCACTGCTGAGTTTTCCAAATGTGCTGGCATGTTGAGTGCAGCACTTTCACAGCATCATGTTTTAGGATTTGAAATAGCTCAACTGGAATCCCATCACCTCCACTATCTTTGTTCATAGTGATGATTCTGTAGTGATGCCCACATGACTTTGCATTTCAGGATGTCTGGTTCTAGGTGAGTGATCACACCATTGTGGTTATCTGGGTCATAAAGATCTTTTTTGTATAGTTTTTCTGTGTATTCTTGCCACCTCTTCTTAATGTAATCTGCTTCTGTTAGGTCCATAATATTTCTGTCCTTTATTGTGCCCATCTTTGCATGAAATGTTTCCTAGGTATCTCTAATTTTCTTAAAGCGATCTCTAGCCTTTCCCATTCAATTGTTTTCCTTTATTTCTTTGCATTGATCACTGAGGAAGACTTTCTTATCTCTCCTTGCTATTCTTTGAAAATCTGCATTCAGATGCTTATATCTTTCCTTTTCTCCTTTGCCTTTCACTTCTCTTCTTTACTCAGCTATTTGTAAGGCCTCCTCAGGCAACCATTTTGCGTTTTTGCATTTCTTTTTCTTGGGGATGGTCTTGATCCCTGACTTCTGTACAATGTCATGAACCTCTGTCCATAGTTCTTCAGGTACTCTGTCTATCAGATCTAATCCCTTGAATCTATTTGTCACTTCCACTGTATAATTAAAGATCTGAATGGCCTTGTGGTTTTCCCTGCTTTTTTCATTTTAAGTCTAAATTTTGCAATAGGGCCAAAATAGTATCTACCAATTGCCATTCATATTTTCCCCCCCTTACTTTGAATCCAGGAAAATTTTGCAGGTTAAAGAGGCAAGTGTTTTAAGGAAAGTTAGGAACATATTTCTTACCTTGTAGCATCTCCTTTTGGATTTTTAAATTTAATTGGTAATAAGAAAAAAGAAAAATGAAAGAAAAACCATCACCCAAGGTAATTAACTTTATTTTGGTTTGTTATTATTATTACTTTATTTTAATTGGAGGCTAATTACAATATTGTGGTGGGTTTTGCCATACACTGACATGAATCAGTCACAGAGGTACATGTGTCCCCCAATCCCAAACCCTACTCCCCTTTTAAAATGATCTCTTCTATTGTAGTGAGTTTTGATTTAAAAGATGAGTTAGTTTCTTGCCTCTGCCTGTGTTAAATTATTTGACCCAAAAAGTAATTTAACCCTTCAACTCCCTCATCCATAAAAAAAGTAAAATAATGTGTATTTTACATCATAATAGTAAAAATAAGGTTAGAAAAGATGTAGACTACTTCATAAATTCAAAATTTCTAAATGATTTCCAATTTCAGAGTGAACACTGGTAGTATCATTTAAAAGACAGTTTGACAGTTTCTCCTAAAGCTAAACATAGTCTTACCAACAAGTGGGACTGCTTAGTGTTTACCTGACTGATTAAAAAACTTAGATCTACAAAGAAACCTGCACGTGGTTATTTTTATGTTATTTTATAATCACCTCCAACTGGAAGCAACCAAGTTCATTTTCAATATGTGAGTAGAAAAACCAAATGTGGGCTTCCTGGTGGTTCAGTGGTTAAGAATCCGCCTACCAATGCAGAAGATGTGGATTTGATCCCTCGGTAGGAAGATTCCCGGAGAAGGAAATAGGAACCCACTCCAGTATTCTTGCTTGAGGAATCCCAAGGACAGAGGAGCCTGACAGGCTACAGTCCATGGGTTCACAAAAGAGTCACAACTTAGAGACTATAAAACAACAATAACAGTAAAACCAAATGGGATACATCCAGAAAATAGGATGCTATTGAGTTACAAAAAGAAATAAACTCCAAAAAGCATAATGTATATCGCTAAGTGAAAAAAAGCCAGTCCGAAAAGACTGCACAGCGTATGACTAAGTATGTGACATTTTGGAAATAAGAAATTATGGAGATGAGAAACAAGTCAGGGGTCTGGAGGAATGACATGTGTTTGAGCAAACAATGGGAGCTAGTGGAGGACAGAGGAGCCTGGTGTGCTACACTCCATGGGATCGCAAATGGTCAGTCCCAACTTAGCGAATGAACAACAACAATAAAAATAACTGTGTCAATAACCATGTGAATGTTTCCCTTAGATTTTCTGACTATAATGAAAAAAAGAAAGCAACAGAGACTGAAAGATTTATTTGCTCACATAAAAGGTAAGAGGATTAAAATAACATAGATGTTAATACAAAGTGACGAGTCTTACTGATGTGCCAACAGAGAGGAAGAAGTGAAACATTACAAAGGGTAAACTATAAATACCTGGATGGCTACGCATAAAAGAGATCATGGTGATATCATGAGTTCAGATTCGATGGCTAAGAAGTGGAAAATATAACTTTGGACCCATAAGGGAAGAGAAAATTTAGAATGTTGCCAGTAATGTAAACTGGTGACAAAACATGCTAATAAATATGCTCACACATAGAATTTGGTATAAACAGAAAACCTTCCTATTAAACCTGAATGAAGGACCTGGATTCTCTTACTTTTGAAGGACGAGAAGAGGATGGGAATTTTGTGCTTACAATAGACATTTTGGATTGCAGGACTCCATGGATGTGTCAATTAGCAGAACTACTTAGAACACAAGTGTGAATGAGAAGGTGATAGGTCAGTTTAGCATAACAAGTGCATTTCTCATGTTACCAATGGAGGCACCCATGAGTCACCAGGTGGAGCAGAAGACAAATGTGTCTGTCTGAATGTAAAACTGTCACTATTATTATATTAGGGAAACATGAAGGATAGGTTCTATTTATGACAAGTTGGTTCTCAGAATGTCAGGAAGAGAATGACTTCTTCTAGTCCAAAATGATCAATTGTGGTACATGGAGAAAGAAACATCTAGTTTCTAACAGGTAAAATAAAATTCTATATTTCTCCATGAATTGACGGAAATTATTATATTGATCAATTTATAAAAATGCACAATTTTATAAAGGCATATACTGTTTGTAAATAGTCAAACAACCCAATTCAAGGCTTTCTATCTCCTAGAATAATTTTCTGGCCTGATTCCCTAGTTTATGAGCATGTTAGTTTCTATGACAGACATTGACTCAAGTGTTCACAGATTACCACAGAAAAATGATCTTTGTTACTACGTCTTTCACTGCACATTCGGTGTCAGAATGCATTGCATATAACAAGTAGTCAAGGCAAGGAGTTGTGTCTACAAAAAATAAAAATAAAAACTGTGAAGTAACAACTTAAATGTTTTAGAATTAGCAGGCATATTTTCAGTAGTTTTATAGCATTTGTAATGAGTCTGTATTTTTAAAATAATAATAGAAAAAAATGAGTTCTGACTTCTTTTTGGATGTGTGTTGTAATGCCTGAATTTCTCAAAGCATATGGTGATTCTCAAAATTATCCTTTTTCCACCTACTGCTAGAAATTTCTTGCCTACCGATTTCAGCACCTCTTCAATGTGTTAAAACCAATTAGTAATACATCAAAGGATTTTTTTAATAACAGAAAGTTTAAACTACTGTGGAATATTTGGGCATTAAGCTCTGTGAAAATCGATCTTCTGAACTTTGATCTGTGCCTGTGAGGATAAATTCATAAATATGTTTTCACTACCAAATTGGAGTCTCATCAGGAAGCAACCTAAACAAAAATACATGATCTAACCATGGCTATAATGGTAGCTCTGTGAAACTAACATGTTTTAGGCAACCAGTTATCTATTTTTATTAGGTATATATCAACAGATTTTCTCCCCTAGTTTTCCCTACAGTGTAATTAAAATAAATTATTTTTAACACTAAGAATGCAGCAAAAATTAATGAACTAGCAGACTGCAACAACTACAACAGTAAGCAACAGTTGCTGAACATTTGCTTTTAATTTTATTTCTAGTTCAAAATGGCTCAGTGATAAAGAATCCGCCTGCAGTGCAAGAGATGTAGGTTTGATCCTTGGGTTGGGAAGATCCCCTGGAGTAGGAAATGGCAACCTGCTCCTGTTTTCCTGCCTGGAGAATCCCATGGGCAGAGGAGCCTAATGGGCTACAGTCCATAGGATCACAAAAGAATAGGGCACTACTGAGTGACTAAACTATGATAATTAGTTCAAATACAATTGGAAATCATGCAAGCACATAGTTCACTAATTTATACACATCTTTCCCAGCATCAGTGTCTTTTCCAGTGAGTCAGCTCTTCACCAAGAAGACCTTGGTTACCTGCTAATTATCAGACAAAAAGAGAAAATTAGAGAAAGACTTTCCAATTGGACGTGGAATCAGACTTAGGGTGCAGATAAGAAAGAGGAATTGACTTTTCAGTGTCACAGCCAGAGGAGGATTTCAACTAAAATAGACTAATCTGATGGAGAAGGCGANCTCCACTAGCTTTGTTCATAGTGATGCTTTCTAAGGCCCACTTGACTTCACATTCTAGGATGTCTGGCTCTAGGTGAGTCATCATATCATCATGATTATCTGGGTCATGAAGATCTTTTTTATACAGTTCTTTTGTGTATTCTTGCCACCTCTTTGATAAAGTACAGAAATAGTATGCACTCAACATAGGAGCACCTTAATACATAAGACAAACACTAGCAGACATAAAAGGAGAAATTCCAGTAACAAAATAATAATAGGAGACTTTAATGCCCCACTCACACCAATGGACAGATCATCAAAACAAAAAATTAATAAGGAAATCCAAGTCTTAATTGGTACATTAGATGAGATGGATCTCTTTGATATCTTCAGAACATTCCATCCAAATGCAGAAGAATACACCTTCTTCTCAAGTGCACATGGAACATTCTCCAGGATAGACCACATCTTGAGTCACAAGGCAAACCTCAGTAAATTTAAGAAAATAAAGAGACACAGATGTATAGAACAGACTTTTGGACTCTGAGGGAGAGCGAGAGGGTGGGATGATTTGGGAGAATGGCAATGAAACATGTATGCTATCATGTAAGAAACAAATCGCCAGTCTATGTTCGATACAGGATACAGGATGCTTGGGGCTGATGCACGGGGATGTTCCAGAGAGATGATATGGGGAAGGAGGTGGGAGGGGGGTTCAGGATTGGGAACTCATGTACACCCATGGCGGATTCATTTCAATGTATGGCAAAATCAATACAGTATTATAAAGTAAAATAAAGTAAAAATTTAAAAAAATAAGAGAAAAAAAAAAGAAATTATATCAAGCAGCTTTTCCGACCACAGTGCTATGAAACTAGTTAGCAATTACAAGAAAAAAAAAATTGTAAGAAACACAAACACATGGTTTCTAAATAATCAACAGGTTACTGAAGAAATCAAAAGGGAAAAAAATTTCTAGAAACAAATGACAGTGAAATCATGACAACACAAATCCTATGGGATGTAGCAAAAGCTGATCTAGAGGGAAGTTTATAGCAATACAATCCTACCACAAGAAAGACATCGACTAAACAACCTAACTTTACACCAAAAACAACTTGGAAAAAATAGAACAAAATGCTCAAAATTAGTAGAAGGAGAGAAATTATTAAGATCAGAGCAGAAATAAGTGAAAAAGAAACAAAAGGAACAACAGTAAATATTAATAAAACTAAAACTTGATTCTTTGAGCAGTTAAACATAATCAACAAACCTTTAACCACACCCATCAAGAAAAAAAAAAAGAATAATCAAACCAAAAATAATTTGAAATGAAAAAAGGAGAGGTTACAACAGACAATGCAGAAATACAAAGGATTATGAGACTATTATGAACATCTATATGGCAATAAAATGGATAACCTGGAAGAAATGAAAAGATTCTTAGAAAAGTTCAATCTTCCAAGACTGAACCAGGAAGAAATAGAAATTATGAACAACCCAATTACAGGCACTGAAATCGAGGCTGTGATAAAAAAAAATCTCCACAAAAAAAAGCCTAGGACCAAATGGCTTCACGAGAGTATTTTATCAACCATTTTGAGAAGAGCTAATGCCTATACTTCTAAAACTCTTTCAAAAAATTGCAGAGTAAGGAACACCTCCAAACTCATTCTACAAGGCCACCATCACCCTGATACCAAAATGAGACAAAGAAAACACAAAAAAAGAAAATTACATGTCAATATCACTGATGAACATAGATGCAAAAATCCTCAACAAAATTCTAGCAAACAGAATTCAGCAACGCATCAAAAATCTCATACAACATGATCAAGTTGGGTTCATTCCAGGGATGCAAAGATTCTTTCATATAGGCAAATCAATCAATGTGATATACCACTATAGCAAGTTGAAAGATAAAAACCATATGATAATCTCAATAGATGCAGGATAGTCTCAAAAGATGCAGAAAAACCCTTTGATGTAATTGAGCATCCATTTATGATTAAAACTCATTTAAAAATGGGCATAGAATGATCCTACCTCAACACAGTAAAGGCATATATGATAAGCCCACAGTAAATATTATTCTCAATGGTGAAAAACTGAAGGCATTCCCCCTAAGATCAGGAACAAGAGAAGGGTGTCCACTTTCACCACTATTATTCTATATAGTTCTAAAGTCCCAGCTACACCAATCATGGAAGAAAAAGAAATAAAAGGAATCCAGATCAGAAAAGAAGAAGTACAATTCTCACTGTTTGCATACATGATACTGTACATAGAAAAACCTAAAGGTAGTATCAGAAAATTACTAGAGCTAATTAGTGAATTTAGCAAAGTTGCAGGATACAAAATCAATACACAAAAATCACTTGCATTTCTATATACTAACAATGGAAAATCAGAAAGAGAAATTAAGGAATCAATCCCATTCATCATTTCAATAAAAAGAATTAAATATCCAGGAATAAACTTACCTAAGGAGACAAAAGAACTGTACACAGAAAATTATAAGACACTAATGAAAGAAATCAAAAATGACATGAAAGATCAAGAGATATTCCATGCTCATGCAAAGGAAGAATCAATACTGTGAAAACGACTATACTACTAAAACCAAGCTACAGATTCAATGTGATCCCTATCACGTTACCAATGATATTTTTCACAGAAGTAGAACAAAAATTTCACAATTCATATGGAAACACAAAAGCCTCTGAAGAGCCAAACGAGTCTTGATAAAGAAGAATGGACCTGGAGTAATCAACCTTCCCGACTTCAGATTATACTACAAAACTATAGCCATCAAGACAGTATGGTACTGGCACAAAAAACAGAAATATAGACCAATGGAACAAGATAGAACCCAGAAATAAACCCATGCACCTATGAGGACCTTATTTTTGACAAAGGAGGTAAAATATACAATGGGGCAAAAACAACTTACCTAAGGAGACAAAAGAACTGTACACAGAAAATTATAAGACACTAATGAAAGAAATCAAAAATGACATGAAAGATCAAGAGATATTCCATGCTCATGCAAAGGAAGAATCAATACTGTGAAAACGACTATACTACTAAAACCAAGCTACAGATTCAATGTGATCCCTATCACGTTACCAATGATATTTTTCACAGAAGTAGAACAAAAATTTCACAATTCATATGGAAACACAAAAGCCTCTGAAGAGCCAAACGAGTCTTGATAAAGAAGAATGGACCTGGAGTAATCAACCTTCCCGACTTCAGATTATACTACAAAACTATAGCCATCAAGACAGTATGGTACTGGCACAAAAAACAGAAATATAGACCAATGGAACAAGATAGAACCCAGAAATAAACCCATGCACCTATGAGGACCTTATTTTTGACAAAGGAGGTAAAATATACAATGGGGCAAAAACCGCCTCTTCAATAAATGGTGGCGGGAAAACTGGACAGCTACATGTAAAAGAGTGAAATTAGAACACTTCCTAAGACCATACACAAAGATAAACTCAAAGTGGATTATAGACCTAAATATAAGACCAGAAACTATAAAACTCTTAGAGGATAACATAGGCACAATACTTGATGAGATAAATCAAACAAGATCCTCTATGACACACTTCTTAGAGAAATAAAAACAAAGTAAAGAAGTGGGCATTATTAAACTTAAAAGCTTTTGCACAGTGAAGGAAACGATAAAGAAGGTGAAAAGATAACCCTCACAATGGGAGAAAATAATAGCAAATTAAACAACTGACAAAGGATTAATTTCCAAAATATACAAGAAGCTCATACGACTCAATGTCAGAAAAACAAACAACCCAGTCAAAATTGGGAAAAATACCTAAACACACATTTCTCCAAAGAAGACATAGATATGGGTAACAAACCATGAAAAGATGCTCAATATAGCTCATTATTAGGGAAATGAAAATTTAAACTACCATGAGATATCACCTCACGCTGTCAGAATGGCCATCATCAAAAAGTCTACAAACAATAAATGCTGGAAAGGGTGTGGAGAAAATTGAATTCTCTTGTATTGTTGATGGGAATGTAAATTGATATAGCCATTATGGAAGGCTAGGACTAAAACCACCATATGACCCAGAAATCCCACGCCTAGGCATAAACCCTGAGGAAACCAAAATGCAAAAAGACACATGTATCCCATTGTTGATTGCAGCACTATTTACACTACCTAGAACATGGAAGAAACTTAGATGTCCATCGACAGATGAATGGATAAAGAAGTTGTAGTACATACACAACCATGGAATATTCAGTTCAGTTCAGTTCATTTCAGTCACTCAGTCGTGTCCGACTCTTTGCGACCCCATGAATCACAGCACGCCAGGCCTCCCTGTCCATCACCAACTCCCGGAGTTCACTCAGACTGACATCTATCGAGTCAGTGATGCCATCCAGCCATCTCATCCTCTGTTGTCCCCTTCTCCTCCTGCCCCCAATCCCTCCCAGCATCAGAGTCTTTTCCAATGAGTCAACTCTTCTCATGAGGTGGCCAGAGTACTGGAGTTTCAGCTTTACCATCATTCCTTCTAAAGAAATCCAAGGACTGATCTCCTCCAGAATGGACTGGTTGGATCTCCTTGCAGTCCAAGAGACTCTCAAGAGTCTTCTCCAACACCACAGTTCAAAAGCATCAATTCTTCGGTGCTCAGCTTTCTTCACAGTCCAACTTTCACATCCATACATGACCACAGGAAAAGCCATAGCCTTGACTAGACGGACCTTAGTCGGCAAAGTAATGTCTCTGCTTTTGAATATACTATCTAGGTTGCTCATAACTTTGCTTCCAAGGAGTAAGCATCTTCAATTTCATGGCTGCAGTCACCATCTGCAGTGATTTTGGAGCCCCCCAAAATAAAGTCTGACACTGTTTCTACTCTTTCCCCATCTATTTCCCATTAAGTGATGGGACCGGATGGCATGATCTTCGTTTTCTGAATACTAAGCTTTAAGCTAACTTTTTCATTCTCCTCTTTCACTTTCACCAAGAGGCTTTTTAGTTCCTCTTCACTTTCTCCCATAAGGGTAGTGTCATCTACATATCTGAGGTTATTGATATTTCTCCCGGCAATCTTGATTCCAGCTCGTGCTTCTTCCAGCCCAGCATTTCTCATGATGTACTCTGCATAGAAGTTAAATAAGCAGCGTGACAATATACAGCCGTGACATACTCCTTTTCCTATTTGGAACCAGTCTGTTACCATGTGTTAAATAGATAGCCAATTTGCTATATCACTCAGGAAACTCAAATAGAGGCTCTGTATCAACCTAGAGGGTTGGGATGGGGAGGGAGATTGGAGGTTTAAAAGGGAGGGGATATATGAATACCTATGGGTGATTCATGTTGAGGTTTGACAGAAAATAGCAAAATTCCATAAAGCAATTATTCTTCAATAAAAAATAAATTAATTTAAGAAAGAGTAGGATACAGAGAGTCTATTTGAAAAAGAATTCAGAATAATGATAGTAAAGATGATCCAAAACCTTGAAAACAAAATGCAGTTACAGAAAAATTGACAGAGACACGGATTAAGGAATGGAAGAAATATTTAATAAGGTCTAGGAGAAATAAAGTATAGTCAGTCAGTAATGTACAATGCAATAACTGATATTAAAAACACTCTGGAGAGACCCAATAGTAGAGTAATTGAGGCAGAAGTAAGAATAAGTGAGTTGGATGATAGAACTGTGGAATTAAGTAAAGCAAAGAGGGAAAAAGTATATAAAGAAGTGAGGATAGTCTCAGATACCTCTGGAACAATGTTAAACTCCCAAACATCTGAATTATAGCCATCCCAGAAGAAAAAGACAAAATGAAAGTGAATGAGAAAATATTTGCAGAATTATAGGCAAAAACTTCCCTAAAATGGGGAGGAAATAGCCACCCACGTCCAAGAAGCCCATAGAGACTGATACAGGAAAAACCCAAGAAGAATCATACCAGGACACATATTAATCAAACTAACAAAAATTAAACACAAAGAGCAAATATTAAATGCAGCAAGGGAAAAACAACAAAGAATATATAAGTGGATGTCCATAAGGATAATACTCATCTTTCAAAAGAAGCTCTGCAAGCCAGAAGGGAATGGAAAATGACGAAAGTGAAAAACCAGCAACCAAGATTACTCTACCCAGGAAGGATACCCTTCAGCTTCCAAGGAGAAATCAAAAGCTTTACTGACAAGCAAAATCTGAAAAGAATCCAGAACCACCAAACCAGCCCTTCAACAAATGCTAAAGGATCTTCTCTAGACAGTAAACACAGAAAATGTTTATAAAAAGGAACCCAGAATCATAAAGTAAAAGGTAACAGGATCATACTTATCAATAATTACCTTAAATGTAAATGAGTTAAGTGCCCCAACCAAAAGAGAAAGACTGGCTGAACGGATACAAAAATAAGACCGTTATACATGCTGTCTTCAAAGACCCACTTCAAATCTAGGGATAAATATAGACTGAAAGTGAGGGGTTGAAAAAAGATATTTCATGCAAATGGAAACCAAAAAAGTTGGGAGTAGCAATACTCATACCAGATAAAATATACTTTAAAATAAAGACCATTATAAGACACAAAGAAGGACACTACATAATGATCAAGGGATTCATCCAAGAAGAAGATACAATTATATATATGCACCAACATAGGAGCACCTCAATACATATGCAAATGGTAACAACTAATAAAGGAGAAATTGATAGTAACACAATAATATTGGGAGACTTTAATACCCCACTCAAACTAATGGACAGATCATCCAGAGAGAAAATTATCAAAGAAACACAAGCTTGAAATGATACATTGGACCAGTTAGACCTAATTGATATCTACAGGGCATTTCACCCAAAACAATGGATTTTCCTTTTTCTCAAGTTCACATGGAACATTCTCCAAGATAGATCACATTATGGGCCACAAATCTCACCTTGGTAACTTAAAAAAAAAAACAAAAAAACTGAAATTGTTTCTAGCATCTCTCTTATCACAAGGCTGTAAGATTAGATATCAAGTACAGGGGGGGAAAAAACCACTATAAAAAACACAAATATATGACGGCTAAACAACACACTTCTGAGTAACAAAAAGATCATGGAAGCAATAAAAAAGCAAATCACAATAGTCATAGAAACAAATGATAATGAAAATAAGACAACCAAAATCCTATGGGATTCATTAAAAGCAGTATTAAGAGGGAAGTTCGTAGCAATACAATCCTACCTCAGGAAACAAGAGAAACATCAAACAACATCAACCTAGCATTTCACCTAAAGCAGCTAGAAAAAAAGAACAAAAACAACAAAAAACCCAAAGTTAGGAGGAGGAAAGAAGTCATAATAAATTGAAAGATTAAAAACATGATTATTTCAATAGATGCTGAAAAAGCCTTTGACAAAATTCAACACCCATTTATCATAAATACTTTCCAGAAAGTAGGCACAGATGGAATATACCTCAACATAATAAATGCCATATATGACAAAATCAGAGAAGGCAATGGCACCCCATTCCAGTACTCTTGCTTAGAAAATCCCATGGACAGAGGAGCCTGGTGGGCTGCAGTCCATGGGGTCACTGAGGGTCAGACACAACTGAGTGACTTCACTTTCACTTTTCACTTTCATGCATTGGAGAGGGAAATGTCAACCCACTCTAGTGTTTTTGCCTGGAGAATCCCAGGGACAGAGGAGCCTGGTGGGCTGCTGTCTATGGGGTCACATAGAGTCGGACACGACTGAAGTGACTTAGCTTAGCTCAGCTTATGACAAAATCACAGCAAACGTTATCCTCAATAGTGAAAAACTGAAAGCATTCACTCTAAAATCAGGAACAAGACAAGGGCGCGCACACTTACCATGACTATTCAGCATAATTGTGGAAGTCCTAGCCATAGCAATCAGAGAAGAAAAAGAAACAAAAGGAACCCAGATTGAAAAGAAGTAACACTGTCACCGTTGGCAGACGACATAATCTTCTACATAAAAAACCCTAAATATTCCACCAGAAAATTCCTAGAGTTAATAAATGTAGTAAAGTTGCAGGATATAAAATTAATATATAGAAATCCCTTGCATTCCTATACACTAACAATGAAAAATCAGAAAGAGAAATTAAGGAGATAATCCCATTCACCAATGCAACACAAAGAATAAAATACATAAGAATAAATTTAACTGAGTAGGTNGCCTGCCATCCGGCATTCCAGGCAGTGTGCCCGCCAGTGCGGCTTACCGTCGGGTGGCAGCCAGCGTGCCCGCCAGTTCACCCGCCAGTGCACCTGCCATCCGGCGTGCCAGCCAGCGTTCCCGCCAGTGCGCCCGCCATTGCGCCTGCCATCCAGAGTGCCAGTCAGTGTGCCCGCCCGTGCGCCTTCCAGTCGGGTGCCAGCCAGCGTGCCCGCCAGTGCGCCCGGCAGTGGGCCTGTCATCCGCGTGCCAGGCAGTGTGCCTGCCAGAGCGCCTGCCAGTCGGGTGCCATCCAGAGTGCCCGCCAGTGTGCCCGGCAGTGGGCATGTCATCCGCGTGCCTGGCAGTGTGCCTGCCAGAGCGCCTGCCAGTCGGGTGCCAGCCAGCTTGCCTGCCAGGGCGCCCGACAGTGCGCCTGCCATTCTGCATGCCAGGCAGTGTGCCCGCCAGTGCGCCTGCCAGTCGGGTGCCATCCAGAGTGCCCGCCAGTGCGCCCGATGGTGCGCCTGCCATCCGCGTGCCAGGCAGTGTGCCCACCAGTGCGCCTGCCAGTCGGGGTCCAGCCAGCGTGACAGCCAGTGTGACCATCAGTATGCCTGCCATCCGGTGTTCCTGGCAGTGTGCCCGCCAGTGAGCCTGCCAGTCGGGTGCCAGCCAGCGTGCCTGCCAGTGCGCGGGCCAGTGCGCCTGCCATCCTGCGTGGAAGGTAGTGTGCCCACCAGTGCGCTTGCCTGTCGGGTGCCAGCCAGAATGCCCGCCAGTGTGCCTGCCAGTCGGGTGGCAGCCAGCGTGCCCGCCAGTTCACCCGCCAGTGCGCCTGCCATCCGGCGTTCTAGCCAGCGTGCCCGCCAGTGCGCCCAGCAGTTCGCCTGCCATCCGGCGTACCAGGCAGTGTGCCCACCAGTGCGCCTGCCAGTTGGGTGCCACCCAGCGTTCCCGCCAGTGCGCCCGGCAGTTCGCCTGCCATCCGTGTGCCAGGCAGTGTGCCCACCACTGCGCCTGCCAGTCGGGTGCCATCCAGAGTGCCCGCCAGTGCGCCCGGCAGTGCGCCTGCCATCTGGTGTGCCATATCAAAATACCAACAGTATTTTTCATAGAACTGGAACAAATAACTTCACAATCTGTATGTAAATACAAAAGACCCCGAATAACCAAAGGAATCTTGAGAAGAAGAGTGCAACTTCAGGAATAAACTTTCCTGACTTCAGACTATATTACAAAGCTACAGTCATCAAGACATATAGTACTAGCACAAAGACAGAAATATGGATTAATGGAACAAAATAGAAAATTCAGGGATAAATTTACACACCTATGGACATCTTATCTTTGATGAAGGAGGAAAGCATATACAATGGATAAAAGACAGTTTCTTAACAAGTGGTGTTGGGGAAACTGGTTAACTACATGTAAAAGAATGAACCTAGAACACTTTCTAACATCATACACAAAAATAAACTCAAAATGTATTAAAGACCTAAATATAAGACCAAAAAATATAAAACTCTTAGAGGAAAACACAGGCAGAACACTCCCTGACATAAAGCAAGATCCTCTATGACCCACCTCCCAGAGTAATGGAAATAAAAACAAAAGGGACATAATTAAGCATAAATACTTTTGTATAACAAAAGAAACTATCAGCAAAGTGAAAGGACATCCCTCAGAATGGGAGAAAATAATAGCAAACAAAACAACTGATAAAGAATTAATCTCCAAAATATACATGCAGCACATGGAGCTCAATACAAGAAAAACCAACAACTCAGTCAAAAAGTGGGCTAAAGACTTAAACAGACATTTCTCCAAGGAAGACATACAGATGGCTAATATACACATGACAAGATGCTCAACATCACTCATTATTAGAGAAATGCAAATCAGAACTACAATGAAGTATCATCTCACACCTGTCAGAATGGCCATTATCAAAAAGTCTACAAACAATATATGCAGGAGAGGGTATGGACGAAAGGGAACCCTCTTACACTGTTGGTGGGAATGCAAACTGGTACAGCCACTATGGAGAAAGTGTGGTGATTCCTTAAAAAACTGGAAATATAACTGCCATATGACCGAGAAATCCCACTGTGGGAATATACCCTGAGGAAATTTCAACAGAGTTGAAAAAGTCACATGTACCCCAGTGTTCACTGCAGCACTGTTTACAAACTTAGGACATGGAAGCAACCTAGATGTCCATTGGCAGATTAATAGATAAGGAAGTTGTTCCATATATACAATGGAATATTACACAGGGGAACACATTTGAGTCAGTTCTAATGAGGTAGATGAACCTAGATCTTATCATACAGAGTGATGTAAGTCAGAAAGAGAAAGATAACTATCACATAATAATGAATATATATAGAATCTAGAAAGAAAGTAATGAGAATCCTATGTGCCAGGCATCAAAGGAGACACAGATATAAATAACAGGCTTTTGGATCCAGTGGGAGATGTAAAGAATGAGATGATTTGAGAGAATAACATTTACACATATAGACAGATACACATATGTAAAACAGATAGGCCATGAGATTTTGATATATGGTGCAGGAAACCCAAAGCTGGGGCTCTGTGACAACCTGGAGGATTGGGTCTAGAGGGAGGTGGGAGACAGGTTCAGGAAGGAAGAGACACATGTATGCCTATGGGAAATTCACCTTGATGTATGGCAGAGGCCATCACAGCATTTTCCAAGTAAGTAATTATTTTCCAATTAAAAAATAAATTTTAATAATTAAAAAAAATTAAACACACACACAAAGTATAATAGAGACTTCCCTAGTGGTTCAATGGTTAAAAATATGCCTTCCAATGCAGGGAACTTGGGTTTAATCCCTGGTCCAGGAAGATCCCACATTCTGCAGAGGAACTAAGCCCACATACCACACCTAAGACTCGGCATAGACAAGTAAATATTAATAAATAAGCATTTAAAAATATTAATATAAAAAAGGATAATATATCATGGTGTTTAGCACTGAGATGTGAGAATGGTTCTATATATATATATATAGTCACTAACTGTTATATATCATGTTAACAGAATAAATAATAAAAATCATATGATCATCTCAATAGATGAAGGAAAATGTTCAACATCTTATGTGATAAAAGGGCTTCCCGATGGGGGAGCCTGGTGGGCTGCCATCTATGGGGTTGCACAGAGTTGGACACGACTGAAGCGACTTAGCATAGCATAGCATTGTCTCAAATGGTGAAGAATCCACCAGCAATGCAGGAGACTAAGGTTTGATCCCTGGGTCAGGACGTTCCCTTGGGGAAGGAAATGCCAACCCATTCCAGTATTCTTGCCTGGAGAATTCCATGGACAGAGGAGTCTGGCAGGCTTCAGTCCATGGGGTCACAAAGAGTTGCATATGACTGAACAACTAACACACAAACACATACACACATCAAGAAAAAACGTCTCGACAAATTAAGCATAGAAGACATGTATCTCAACATAATAAAGACCATAATGACAAGCCCAAAGCTAATATTAAGGTTGTTGTTCATTCGCTCAGTCGTGTCTCTTTGTGACCCCATGACTATAGCACGCCAGGCTTCCCTGTCATTCACCATCTCCTGGAGCTTGCTCAAACTTATGTTCATTGAGTCTGTGATGTCATCCAATGATCTTATCCTCTGTCATGCCCTTTTCCTCCTGCCTTTACTCTTTCCAAGCATCAGGGTCTTTTCTAATGAGTCAGCTCTCATATCAGGTGGCTAAGGATTTGGAGCTTCAGCTTCAGCATCCGTCCTTTCAATGAATATTCAAGGTTTATTTCCTTTAGAATTGGCTGGTTTGATCTTCTTGTAGTACCAAGGACTCTCAAGAGTCTTCTCCAACACCACAGCTCAAAAGCATCAATTCTTCAGTGCTCAGCCTTCTTTATGATCCATCTCTCACATCCATTCACGGCTACTGGAAAAACCATAGCTTTGACTACATGCACCTTTGTTAGCAAAGTAATGTCTCTGCTTTTTATATGCTGTCTAGGTTGGTCATAGCTTTTCTTCCAAGAAGTAAGCGTCTTTTAATTTCGTGGCTGCAGTCACCATCTCCAGTAATTTTGGAGATAAAGAAACTAAAGTCTGTCAGTTTCCATTGTTTCCCCATCTATTTCTATGAAGTGGTGGGACCAGATGCCATGATCTTCATTTTTTGAATGTTGCGTTTAAGCCAGATTTTTCACTCTCCTCTTTCACATTGATCAAGAAGCTCTTTAGTTCCTCTTTGCTTTCTGCCATAAGGGTGATGTCATCTGCCTATTTGGGGTTATTGATATTTCTCCTGGCAATCTTGATTTCAGCTTGTGCTTCATCCAGCCTAGCATTTTACATGAAGTACTCTACATCTAAGTTAAATAATCAAGGTCACAATAACAGCCTTGACATACTCTTTTCTCAATTTTGAACCAGTGTGTTGATCCATGTCTGGGTCTAACTGTTGCTTTTGACATGCATGCAGGTTTCTCAGGAGGCAAGTCCTGGAAGGAACAGCATATGGCATAAGTCCTTTTGAAGGAGATTGACATTAGCTCCACTGCACAGCCACCACAGCAGGGCAGGGGGATGACTCACAAACTGTAGAACAATTATGCCAGAGAAGTTCTCACACTGCTGCGAAAAATCTAGGTCCCACAACAGATTTTCAATCCTGGGTGTCCGGCAAAGGGACTGAGTATCCCCAGGGAATCTGATTTGTAGGTCAGAAGGATTTGATTACAGAATTTACACATGACTGGGGAAATTGAAACTTGTGTGCAGAAACCTTGCGTGCACCAGAACCCAGGAGAAAGGATCAGTGATACCACAAGAGATTGAGCCAGACGTGCATGTGTGTGCTTGGGAGTCTCCAACGGGTGCATGGGTCAACAGTGGCCTGCCATGGGTTCAGGGGCACTGACTAAAACAGGCCTGGAAGCCACAGCCTGCTGTCATGAGTCTTTTTGAAGGAGGCCTCAGGCCAAAATATAAGAAGGAAACACAGGCCTATCTATAACACAGGCAGAAAATTGGATTAAAGACTTACTGAGCATGGCCTTGTCCACCAGAGAAAGACTCAGTTTTCCCCAAAGCCAGTCCCTCCCATTAGGAAGCTTGCATAAGCCTCTTATCCTCACCCATCAGAGTGCAGACAGAATGAAATCACAATCACAGAAAACTAATCAAACTGATCATATGGACAACAACCTTACCTAACTCGATGAAACTATGAGCCATGCCATGTAGGGCTACCCAGGATGGATAGGTCATGGTGGAGAGTTCGGAAAAAAAAACAACAATGAAAAAAACCTGTGGTCCACTGGATAAGGGAATGGCAAACCACTTCAGCATTCTTGCCTTGAGAACCCCAAGAACAGTATGAAAAGGCAAAAAGACATGACACTGAAAGATGAAGCCCTCAGTTTGGTAGGTGACCAATATCGTAGCTGGGAATAGTGGAGAAATAGCTACAGAAGAAATGATGAGGCTGAACCAAAGCAGAAGCAATGCCTAGTTGTGGACGTGTCTGGTGGTGAAAGTAAAGTCCAATGCTGTAAAGAATGGTATTGCATAGAAACCTAGAATCTTAGTTCCATGAATCAAGGTAAATTGAAGTGGTCAAACAGGAGATGGCAAGAGTGAACAATGACATTTTAGGAATCAGTGAACCAAAATGGAATGGAAAGGGTGAATTTAATTCGGATGACCATTATATCTACTGCTGTGGGCAAGAATCCCTCAGAGGAAGGAGAATAGCCCTCATAGTCAACAGGAGAGTCCAAAATACAGGACTCGGGTGCAATCTCAAAAACAACAGAATGATCTCTGTTCATCTCCAAGGCAAACAATTCAATAACACAGTAATCCCAGTCTATGCCCCAATCACTAATGCCAAAGAAGCTGAAGTTGAACAGTTCTGTGAAGAACTACAAGACCTAGAACTAACACTAAAAAAAGATGTCCTTTTCATCATAGGGGACTGGAATGCAAAAGTAGGAAGTCAAGAGATACCTGGAGAAACAAGCAAGTCTGGCCTTTGTGTACAAAATGAAACAGGACAAAGGCAAACAGAGCTTTGCCAAGGGAATGCACTGGTCAGGGCAAACAACCTCTTCCAACAACACAAGACATATGGACATCACCATATGGTCAATAGTGAAATCAGATTGATTATATTCTTTAGGCCAAAGATAGAGAAGCTCTATACAGTTAGCAAAAACAAGGTTGGGAGCTGAGTGTGGCTCAGATTGAAAAATTCAGACTAAAATTGAAGAAAGTAGGCAAAACCAGTAGGCCATTCTGGTATTTGTTGTTCAGTCGCTAAGTCTTGTCTGACTCTTTGCAATGCCATGACTGCAGCATGCCAGGCTTCCCTGTCCTTCACAATCTCCAAGAGCTTGTTCAAACTCATGTCCATTGAATCAGTGATGCCACCAATCATCTCATCCTCTGTCGTTCCCTTCTCCTCTTGCCTTCAATCTTTCCCAGCATGAGGGCTTTTTATAATGAGTTGGCTCTTTGCATCAGGTGGTCAAAGTATTGGAGTTTCAGCTTCAGAATCAGTCCTTCCAATCAATATGCAGGATTGATTTCCTTCAGGATTGACTGGTTTGATCTCCTTGTCATTCATGGGACTCTCAAGAGTCTTCTCCAACACCACAGTTCAAAAGCATCAATTCTTCAGTGCTAAGCTTTCTTTGTGGTACAAATCTCACATCCATACATGATTACTGGAAAAACCATAGCTTTGACTATACGGATCTTTGTTGGCAAAGTAATATCTCTGCTTTTTAAAATGATGTCTCAGTTTGTCATAGCTTTTTTCCCAAGGAGCAAGTGTCTTTTAATTTCATGGCTTCAGCCACAATCTGCAGTGATTTTGGAGCCCAAGAAAATATAGTCTGCCACTGTTTCCATGGTTTCCCCATCTATTTGCCATGAATTGATGGGACCAGATGTCATGATCTTTGTTTTCTGAATGTTGAGTGATAAGCCAGTTTTTTTCACTCTCCTCTTTCACTTTCATCAAGAGGCTCTTTAGTTTCCCTTCAATTTCTGCCAAAAGGGTGGCATCATCTGCATATTTGAGGTTATTGATATTTCTCCCAGCAATCTTGATTCCAGTTTGTGCTCCATCCAGTCTGGCATTTTGCATGATGATTCCCATTCAAGTATGACCTAAATCAAATCCTTATGATTATACGTGAAAGTGACAGATTCAAGGGATTAGATCTGATACTCAGAGTGCCTGAAGAACTATGGAAGAAGGTTTGCAACAGTGTACAAGAGGCAGTGATCACAACCATGCCCAAGAGAAAGTAATGCAAAAAGGCAAAATAGTTGTCTATTTTGTAGACAGCTTACAAATAGCTGAGAAAAGAAGAGAAAAGAAGAGAAGAGAAGCAAAAAGGGAAGGAGGAAAGGAGAGATATATCTATCTGAATGCAGCATTTCAAAGAACAGCAAGGAGACATATGAAAGCCTTCCTAAGTGAACAAAGCAAATAAATAGAGGAAAACAATAGAATGGGAAAGACTAGAAATCTCTTAAAGAAAATGAGAGATACCAAGGGAACATTTCATGCAAAGATAGGCACAATAAAGGACAGAAATGGTATGGACCTAACAGAATCAGAAGATATTAAGAAGAGCTAGCAAGAATATATAGAAGAACTATACAAAAAAGATCTTAATGACCCAGATAACTATGATTGTGTGATCACTCACCTAGAGCCAGACATCCTGGATGCAAAGTCATGTGGGCCTTAGGAAGCATCACTGAATAAAACTAGTGGAGGTGATGGAATTCCAGCTGAGCTATTTCAAATCCTAAATTATGATGCTGTGAAAGTGCTGCACTCAGTACGCCAACAAATTTGGAAAACTCAGCAATGGCTACAGGACTGGAAAAGTTCAGTTTTCATTCCAGTCCCAAAGAAGGGCAATGCCAAAGAATGTTCAAACTACCACACAATTGCACTCACTTCAAGACATGCTAGCAAAGTAATCCTCAAAATCCTTCAAGCTAACATTCAAGAGTATGTGGACTGAGAACTTCCAGATGTACAAGCTTGATTTAGAAATGGCAGAGAGATAAAATTGCCAACATCCATTGGATCATAAAGCAAGAGAATGCAGATAAACATCTACTTCTGCTTCATTAATAATGCTGAAGCCTTTGACTGTGTGTGTGGATCACAACAAACTGTGGAAAATTCTTTAAGAGTGGGATTACCATACCACCTTACCTGCCTCCTGAGAAATCTGTGTGGAGGTCAAGAAGCAACAGTTTTAAGTGGACCTGGAACTATGGACTGGTTCAGAACTGGGAAAGGAGTACGCCAAAATAGTATATATATAGTCACCCTGCTTATTTAACTTATATGCAGAGTACATCATGTGAAATTCTGGGCTGGATGAAGCACAAGTTGGACTCAAGATTGCTGGGAGAAATATCAATAACCTTGATATACAGATGACACTCCCCTTATTGCAGAAAGAAAAGAGGAATTAAAGAGCCTCCTGATTAAGGTGAAAGAGAAGAGTGAAAAAGCTGGCTTAAAACTCAACATTCAAAAAACAAAGCTCATGGCATCTGCTCTTATCACTTCATGGCAAATAGATGGGGAAAAATGGAAATGATGAGAGACTCTTCATGGCAAATAGATGGGGAAAAATGGAAAGGATGAGAGACTTTACTTCTTCAGCTTCCAAATCACCATGGTTGGTGACTGCAGCCATGAAATTATAAGACGCTGGTTCCTTGGAAGAAAAGCAATCACAAACTTAGATTGCATATTAAAAAGTGGAGACATTACTTTGCCTACAAAGGTCTGTATCATCTAAGTTATAGTTTTTCCAGTAGTCATGTATGAACGTGAGAGCTAGACAAAACAAAAGGCTGAGCACCGAAAAGCTGATGCCTTTGAACTGTAGTGCTGGAGAAGACTCTTGAGAGTTCCTGGGAAAGCATGGAGATCATACCAGTAGATCCTAAAGGAAATCAACCCTGAATATTCCTTGGAAGGACTGATGCTGAAGCTGAGGCTCTAATACTTTGGCCACCTGATGTGAAGCGTGAACTCATTGGAAGATACCCTGACACTGGGAATGATTGAAGGCAGGAGGAGAAGGGGACAACAGAGGATGAGATTGTTGGATGGTATCACTGACTCAATGGATGTGAGTTTGAGCAAACTCTGGGAGATGTTAAAGGACAGGGAAGCCTGGCGTGCTGTGGTCCATGCATCACAAAGAGTCAGACACGACTGAGCAACTGAACAAGAACTCCATTGGGAAGTAGTGGGAATCCAATGAGTTTTACTACATACTTGGGAGGGGCTATGACAGAGCATATAGATAATTTGACTCCAAAAAAGGAACACATTTAGAGACAAAAATTCTATTAATTCAAATGAGTCAGGCCCTCAAGAACTATGCTCTCCAGCACTGACATGACAAAACTAAGAACACTGAACTCAACCCTCAGAAATCAGCTGCAAACTCTAAAGGCTAACCTAAAAGCACACTACTACTGCTCCAACCATGGCTAACTCTGCTCAGAGGCAAGGTATCCAGATGTTCTAAGAGGGAATACATGGGGCCAGTGTTTCATAACCAGGTTCACCTCTCTTTTCTGTCTTTTTTGTTTGTTGTTTAAAAACAAGATAACATTCAGGTAGATGCAAGAAGAACCTGCCTTCAATCATTCCTTCACCAAATATTAACTGATCCCCCACTATATGGCAGCCACTGTTCAGTATGCTGACAGAGCAGAGAACAAAATAGATTAAGTCCCTGTTCTTACTGAGGTTATACTCTAGTGGGAAATACATTTTACCACAGAAGCAAACACACATATAATATTGTTTTAGATTATGATCAGTGTTGTGATAAAAATAAAAAGGGAAGAGATAAGGTCACAGAGAATGCCTGGGCCATCTAACTTACTTTAATCTCTCTTTCCTGAGTTCTGAAAGCTATAGAGGCCCACCATGGGTAGAACCAGGTAGAAACAAAAGGAAGTGCAAAGTTCCTCAGGTCAGACAGATCCTAGCATATGGGTATAAAAAGATTAGTGTTGCCGTTGCTGTTCTGTTCAGCCACCCAGTCATGCCCGACTCTTTGCGCCCCATGGACTGCAGCATGCCAGGCTTCCCTGTCCTCCACCACCTCCTGGAGCTTGCTCAAACTCATGTCCATTGAGTCGGTGATGCCATCCAACCCCAGTGTTGCTAGAGGAGAGTATACAACGTTTTTATAAATCACATAAAGAGGTAGGCAGAGGCTGGATCTATTGATGGTGGTGTCTGGGACCAGGAAGGGCTTCCTAGGTGGTGCTGGTGGTAAATAATCTGACTGTCAGTTCAGGAGACACAAGAGGTGGGCTGGATCCCTAGGTGGGGAAGATTCCCTGGAAGAAGGCATGGCAACCTCTCCAGTATTCTTGTCTGGAGAATCCCATGGACAGAGGAGCTTGGAGGACTACAGTCCATGGGGTTGCAAAGAATGGGACACACCTGAAGTGACTTAGCATGCATGCATGGGACCAGGAAATGGTGAATGATTTTGGACAAATTTTAAAGAATAGCCAACAGGATTTATTGAAGAACTGGATATGAAGCACAAAAGAAAAAGATTTAAGGGTTCAGTTCAGTTCAGTTCAGTAGCTCAGTTGTGTCTGACTCTTTGCGACTCCATGGACTGTAGCACATCAGGCCTCCCTGTCCATAACCAACTCTCGGACTTTACTCAAACTCATGTCCATTGAGTCGGTGATGCCATCCAACAATCTCATCCTCTGTCATCCCCTTCTCTTCCCTCCTTCAATCTTTCTCAACACCAGGATCTTTTTCAATGAGTCAGTACTTCGCATTAGGTGACCAAAGTATTAGAGTTTCAGCTTCAGCATCAGTCGTTCCAATGAATATTCAGGACTGATTTCCTTTAGGATGGACTGGTTGGATCTCCTTGCTGTCCAAGGGACTCTCAAGAGTCTTCTTCAACACCACAGTTCAAAAGCATCAATTCTTCGGCGCTCAGCTTTCTTTATCTCACATCCATACATGACTACTGGAAAAACTGTAGCTTTGACTAGATGCACCTTTGTTGGCAAAGTATTGTCTCTGCTTTTTGGCCTGAACAACCAGATGTTCCCATTAACCGGAATGGAGAAAGACAATAAACATGACTTCCGATGAGTCATTCTAGAGTTCCATTAATACCTGTGGATGGGCCCTCAGGGTCCTGCTCCAACTTTGAGCAGCCTAATTATGGAATGGGGGCGCTTGTTTGGCTAAGAGCGATGAAGCACATTTTGGGGAATCCCCGCCTTCTCCTTTCTGATTGTATTCATAAACCTGGAGATTTACACAGATGAGACAGAGAAGACTGAACACATTGGGCCAGGCAAAACGGAGAGTCCCCAGGCACAGGAAATCTGTAGCCACTTCAGCACAGAAACTATGAGATTGGGCAGCGCCAAGGAGGGCGCTGCAGGAACCTTCTTGGCGAACTGGAAGCCTAGAGAACCATTTTTTTTTTTTTTAAACTAGAAACAAAGTAAAGAAAAGAGATGGGGTGGGGTTTGGTGGTCTGGCCCGCCGGAAGGAGCTTGGGTGGAGCCAACTGTGCAAGCTTCGGGGCAGAGGAGGAGAGAAGGCCGCCACTAGCAACTAATATCAGCTTCGTAAACTCAACAGAGAGGTCGGAGGTATTGTTGGAAATGCCACGAACCCCGTGATTCTGTCTGCCCGCCAAAGAGAGATGAAAACCCAAGTTGTGCGGTGCAGCTTTAAAGGGGCTGGTGATTGACAGAATGTGTAGCAGTGGATGGGGTGGAGCCGCTGGGTGGGGTCTGGGACAGGCAGCTGGGAGAAACCAAAAGGAAGAAAAAAGAAAACCGTAGCCCCTGAAATCGCTAATGCCAGGGGGAAGCTAGCCGGAAAGGGAGGACAGGAGGGTTTTAGAGCTCACCTCCATTCCTACCCTGATCAACTCTCTCAGACCCTTCTATCTCCTTTTGAGATAATTAAAACCTACTGTACACCGGCCTTAGTCGGTGCCCGTTCCTAACTCCACTGAATTAGATCTGTAGTACGAGTGAGTGAAGACCCCGGGTTCACCACCTCAACCCCGGCCCCGCCCCATCGGCCTGGCCCGGGGCTGGGAGCGGAGGATGCCTTTGGAGGCGCAGAATCCGAAAGTAAGTCCCTTTCATTTTGCTTACCCACCCTCTCCCCTTCCTTTTGCTGTCCTCACTGGGGTATTCTCTGGGCGGCAAAGAGCCACCTTACCGAAGGAGACTCTTTCAAGAGGACACTGAGGGTTGGACCGGGTAGGGTGGGGTAAGAAGGGGAGGGGAACGGAGGAGGGGTGGCGCTTTAAAGCCTAGTGGAGCTGCCATCCACCGGATAGGAAGCTCAGAGTTTGCTGGTTGTTTGATTAGAGCCTTGATTTCCTCTCCTGCTCCTAGAGCCTCGACTTACCCCTCCAGGCATTTTTTTTCTTTTTGTCACAATACAGCGCGTTATCTGGCTGCTTAAAGCTTCTAGCTGTGAGTTGGGAGGGCTCCATCTTGCCTAGCTTCTTAAAGCGGCAGTGCACCACCAGTTCGGCTGTGGGAAATAGATACTGAAAATTCGATTTTGCAAAGGATGGCACTGACTCATCTTTACTATGACACAAGGTGTGTTGGCGGAATTTGTACAGAGAGGCAAGTTTTTCCTCCTTATACCAGCCTCCAAACTTGTTCTAATATCCAGTTGATTCTCAGGAGGCGCATCCTGGGCTATGCTGCCAAGTTGTACATTAGTTAACTGCAGAGTCAACTGGCCTTGCAGTTTTAGCTCAAGAGGAAAATCTATCAAGATGAAAAAATAATTTATTTTACAAATATTTATCAAAAGCGATGTTCATTGTCTGTGACTGATCCCACTGCTGAATGTCTGTAATATGTCAGGACCATGTAGAGTGATGCCACTGACTCCTTTCTTAACTGATTGGTGTCCAAGGTTTCTTTCTAGAGTCGAATGTTGAATTTTATTTCAGCATTTATCAAGCATGTGTCACGTGAAGGTTCCCATTATTCATCTTTATTGTCTTGTCTTTAGTACCAAGCATCCATATGCCCAAGCCCAAGTGATTGGGAGATTCAGCTGAAAGAGATAGGAACTCAAGTCAAAATGGCATGCAAAGAGAGAAGGGCAGGATGTTTCAATAGGGAAGCTAAAGCTACCTTGACTGATCTGTTACTCCCATGTCCATGTCCAGGCTGGAAGAGTGTCTTGGGCAGAAGGGCTTTACCAGCTCTCTTCTGCTGTTAAATAAAAGAACTATGTGGTGGAAACTTGTTAGAAGGCCTCATACGGATCAGTGGCATCTCTTCCAAGTTTATTTTTCTTATGTTTCTGTTTAAGGAGGATGGCAGGTCTGGATGGAGCCTAATGATATCCTCCATGTCAAAGATAATAAAATAAGTTGTTTGAGGTTTTAGGTGTAATATTTTACTCTGGATGTCTTTTTTTTTTTTTTTTTTTTGTATGAATTATCTGTGTGTATCTATGCATTTCTATTTGGTCAATGGAATGCCATAGCTTCTAGCACTCTGCAGTTTACCAGTTCAGTCATCTCTGGTATTAAATGCAAGGCAGAGACCCTCTCTTTTTTAATGTGCTAGGTTTCAGTGCATCTCCAGTCTCAACTCCCATTAAGGGCCTGTATTCGTTTTAGGTTTTTTCAGCATCATTTATTAAAGCACCTTCCTCCATCCTTTCTTTTCTCAATTGGTTTTCCAAACCCCGAAATGACCTTATTCTGAATGGCCATAACATTGAATCCACTGGATTCAGATAAAGAAGAAAGCCTCAGTGTTCTTTCTCTCTAAAGTCACTGGTCTATGGGGTCCTAAAAACAAAGGAAACATGAATTCAACTGGAACCCTCCTGGCTACTTTCACCAGTGGGAGTACAGTCCTGTTCTAGAGCCAAGAGCCACTTGTACTTGTCACATACACTAAAATCTGCTACCCACACCCTGGCATGGAGAGTGGGAAGGAACTGTGTGCTGACTCCACATCCAACCTTCTAAATTTGATAAGCACGGAAGATGTTAGGTATTGTTGTGCTTCCATTTTAATATTTGATTGTCCCTTTGTGTTTATGTTGGTTTTTCTTTGGGAAAGTTTCTAGATGCAGGATATAGCTGTCATAAAATATGGTTGATGAAATATGGTTAATCTCTTCCTAGGACAGTGAAAATTTTGTGAACCCACTAACAGTTATTATAGGAAAGCAATAGAAAGATTTCAAGTGACTTTCCCAGAGAAATTGGTTTGTTGTCATTCATTCTGCTTTCTGGGTTGCAGACAGTTTCTGTCTACACGGAGGCAAAAGGGCTTCATAAGAAATAATTGCAGAAAGGACACATTGTCCTCTCTCTCTATGTCACAAGCAGTAGCTTATATCCCCCAACTCCGCTTCTGGAATCTGGTAGCCTAGGCTGTTCTTGCTTAGACTAGTATAGCCTATGCCTACATTTACTTTGGTCTGAGTTTCTTCCTGGTTTTTTTCTCAGCGTTCAAGGATAAGGACCTATGAAAGACAAAGGTATCAATAGGAAAGTACATTGTGTTATGAGATTCATTCATTAATTAATTCAACAAATACTTTCTGAGACTCTGTACCATCACTGCACAAGACTCTGGAGAGTCTGTAAGACAAGTCTCCTGCCTTTTTGGAGAATGTATTCTAATGAGGGTATGTTAGTGGATGGGTTTTTTTTGGGGAGTGGGGGGGCGTTAAATAAGATAGCAGAGGGACTGGGGAGGGCTATTTAATAAAGAGTCAAGGAGGGCTTCTCTGATATGATGATTTTTAAGAATATATATGAATAGAGTGAGAGAACTAGCCATGAGAATACCCAAGGGAAGAGTATTCTTGACAGAGAAAAATAGAATTTCCAAGGCTTGACGTGTGTTCAAGGAATAGCAAAGCCAGTATCACTGGAGTGAAGAGGAGAGTGGTAGCACATGATTTCAGAGAGACAGAGAAGTGTCAGATCTTATAGGACCTTGTAAATACTTTGGATTTTATTCCGAGTGAGATAGGGAGTCATTTTTAAAGAAGATAAATAATCAACAATTATTATATTTAAGATTCTACTCTTGTAAGGATAAATCTTCAGTTGTTTATCTTAACACAATCAAGATAGATTATGATTTTATGATTTTGATATTTGAATTTATGATATTATGATTTTATGATATGAAAAAATTAGTAAACTTATTGCTGAATTCATGTAACTAATTTAATTTTATACTAGCCATTGTTTCATAACAATTATCTGAAAAAGATTTCAAACATATTTGAAACTATTGAAATAAAAAAATTTTCAGCATAATTTAATTAAAAAAATTCACAATAAATTTATTAGCACTAGAAGAATGCTTAACCTTGTTAAGAAAACATTCACAAGATTGTATAGCACTGTTTCACTCTAGCATGAAATTGTGAAAATTATTCACTTGAAAATTTTTTTTTTAATTTCAGTCTTGCTGGCACACATTATTTCATCTAGATTATATACTTTTCTTCTCCTCAAGTTCTTCACAGTAGGGAAGTGTGTTTCATGTATCATTTAATTTAATCCTCACAATAACCTTGTGAGGTAAGCAATATTATCATTTACATTTTACAGAATAGGAAACTGTGGCACAGCAATGTAAAGTGCCTTACCAAAGGACACAGAGCTAGTAAGTTAAAGAGGATTCATTCTCTCCCATACCTTCTGAAAAGTTGTTCCATCAGCTTCTTTTTCTTCAATTCCTTTTTCTTTGGTTCTTCCACCCATCCAACCATTCCCACCTAATATAGATAACATTTATTGAATACCTGAAAGTGAAAAGTGAAAGTGAAAGTTCTTCAGTCCTGTCAACTCTTTGCAACCCCATGGACTATGCAGTCCATGGAATTCTCTAGGCCAGAATACTGGAGTGAGTAGCCTTTCCCTTTTCTAGGGGATCTTCCCAACTCAGGGATAGAACCCAGGTCTCCCACATTGCAGGCAGATTCTTTACCAGCTGAGTCACAGGGGAAGCCCAAGAATACTGGAGTGGGTAGCCTATCCCTTCTCCAGTGGATCTTCCCAACCCAGAAATAGAACTGGGGTCTCCTGCATTGCAGGCGGATTCTTTACCAACTGAACTATCAGGGAAGCCCTATTGAATACCTACTCTGTGGCCAAGCCCTCTATTGAACACTTTGCATTTATCAATTCATATAATGTTCACAATAATTCTATTTAGTAGGTACTGTTGTTTTCCCAATTTTTCAGTTAGGGAAATTGGGACAGAAAAATCAAGCAACTTGCCCAAGTTTATACAACTTGGAGAGAGCAGATGTGAGTTTGAACCCAGGTCTATAAAGTCTACACCTTGATTATTATGCTCTACTGCCTAGTCTTTAGCTTGCAAACACATTTATTTCCTAAGTCAATCTTTATTTAACAGCCCTTACTCAAATTACCACCCTATTTTTTGACAGGTTCCATTTAGATCATTATTGAAACTGCTCTCGCAAGAGTTACCTGAAGATCTCCTAAATGTCATGTCATGTACTCTCTTTAGGTTTTCAACATACTTGGCTTTACTACATTTAAGGTTGTTGTACTTTCCTTCCATCTTTCTTTTTTTTATTACTTTCTTTTTTTATTAAATTTTTATTTTTACTTTATTTTACTTTACATTACTGTATTGGTTTTGCCATACATTGACATGAATCCGTCTTGGGTGTACATGAGTTCCCAATCCTGAACCCCCCCACCTCCCACCCCATATCAACTCTCTGGATCATCCCCATGCACCAGTCCCAAGCATCCTGTATCCTGCATCAAACATAGACTGGCGATTCATTTCTTACATAATAGTATACATGTTTCAGTGCCATTCTCCCAAATCATCCCACCCTCTCCCTCTCCCTCAGAGTCACAGAGGAGACACAGATGTATAGAACGGACTTTTGGACTCCTTCCATCTTTAAAGCCTTTCGTTCCATGTCTTCTGTGATAATACTCTACCGTGGATTTCCACGAACCTCTCTGATTGCTCTTTTTATTCTCTTATCTTGCTACTCTATACTCCTTATTTAGGTCATCTCATCCACTTAAGAATTTCAACTGCCATTTATATAGCCTATATGACAGTCTCCATCTCCAGCTGAATGCTTTTTCTTAGCCTGGACCCATCAATTTGTCTGTTAATCAGACATCTTAACTTGACACCTCTACAGTTAATATGTTTAAAATTGAATTAATCATTAAATCCCCTGACTCCAGTTTCTCTCCTTGACCAACAGTCACATAATCAACCAAACAATAAAAGCCTAGCAATAAAGCCTAGGGTCATCTATGACTCTTTCTTCTCCATAGCTCTAGATTCTCCTTCTTAAATCTTTGTATCCTCTTCATTTCTACTTGTAGTGTCTTTGAGTAATTTTCCATCACGTATGACCTGGCCTATTAACATAGCCTCTTACTGTTGTTTTATTTGCCCCTAATCTCTGTGACCAGAGAAGGCAATGGCACCCCACTCCAGTACTCTTGCCTGGAAAATCCCATGGATGGAGGAGCCTGGCGGGCTGCAGTCTGTTGGGCTGCTAAGAGTTGGACACGACTGAGCGACTTCCCTTTCACTTTTCACTTTCATGCATTGGAGAAGGAAATGGCGACCCACTCCAGTGTTCTTGTCTGGCGAATCCCAGGGACGGCAGAGCCTGGTGGGCTGCCATCTATGGGGTCACACAGAGTTGGACATGACTGAAGTGACTTAGCAGCAGCAGCAGCAACAATCTCTGTGACCTTTGTTATATGTTGAATTATGTCCCTCAAAATATATTGGATTCCTCATTTCTGGTACCATAGAATGTGACTGTATTTGGAGATGGGGTATTTACAGAGGTGATCAAGTAAATAATGAGATAGTTAGGACAAGCCCTAATCCAATATGACTGGTATCCTTATGAAAAGGGGAAATTTGGATAGAAAGACTCATAGAGGAAAGATGATCTGGAGAGACACAGGGAGAAGACAGTCATCTGTAAGCCAAGGAGAGAGGCCTAGAACAGATTCTTCTCTCAGAACCCTCAGGAGGAACCAAACCTGATGGCACTTTGGTTTCAGAGTTACAGCCTTCAGAACTGTGAGACAATACATTTTTGTTGTTAAATCCCCTGGTTTTTAGTACTTTGATGTTGCAGTGCTAGGAAAGTAATATAATTTCCAGTGTAGTCTACATTTTAGGATATTTTTAAAATACATGTTTTTATCTTGACAACCCTATGTTTAGAATTATTCAAACTCCCCTTCACTTACATGATTAAATCCTTGCCTTTTAGTAAGACACTTCAAAATTTGTCCTCAACCTACCTTTCATGTTTATTGCCTGTGACTTCCTATCACAGGAGTTACATTAAGCTAACAGCTACTTCTTGAACATGGCATGATCTTTCACAAACATCATGTCTTTGTTCATGCTATCAGGAATTCCATGTGTTCTTTCTCCTCTTACAACATGTACTACTCCACCTCCACCTTTCTTTCGACTCCATTCTTCTCTTTTTGATAAACTCTTATAACAGAGCATGATACCCAATTCATTTGTTTCTGTGAAGGCTTGAAGAATAGGTAAGATCTGAATAGCCAGAGTTAAGGGGAAAAGATATTATAAGCAGGAAAAGTCATATAACAAAAGGCAGGTAATGAGTATCAATATAATGTGGGTTGGAGGGGAATGGAGTAGAGTTATGGAAAAGTGAGGTTAGAGAACTTTTTTCCTTTGGTGATAATATTTGTTGTTGTTCAGTTGCTCAGTTGTGTCTCTTTGTGAGCCCATTTACTGCAGCATGCCAGGCTTCCCTGTCATTCATTGTTTCTCAGAGTTTTTTCAAACTCATGTCCATTGAGTCAATGATGCCATCACCGACTCAGTGGTGATAATATAGATGGGACCAAAGTAGCTTCTGGAGAAGCTGCAAGGTCAGTATTCTCCCTCCATAGTGTCTCAGGGAAACAGATTGGCCTCAAAGAATATTATTATCCACTTAATGTCACCTGATAATGAGATAAGATAGCCTGTATTATATTCTTGTAAAGCTGGTCTTTATAATAGGACCATGGGCTTGGGGCACTTTTGCTGATCAGTGATGGTATGGTAGTAGAGCAGAAAATACTCAACAGAGTTCAGAGTCCTTTTCTGCTGTAGGTTATTTAAACCTGACTCTATATATTAACCATTTCTGCTTATATAAAGCAAATAGTTTTGAAAGGAGGAAGCAAAACTGATTCATTAATCTCACTCACTTATTCAACATACATGCCTTGGAAGCCCTCTATGTGGATAGCTCTGTGCTACAGGATGGGAATACACAAATATAAGACCTCAACCTTGTCCTGGAGGTTAGCTGGGAGGCAGACCAGTTCTAACTAACATCTAGTACTGGTTGATCACTTACCATATGCTAAGGACCACACTAAGCTTTGCATGTGTCTCACTTAAATTCCCAGTAGGGTTATACCCATTTTGTGGGTAAGGGCACAGGCTAGAGAAAGGTTGAGAGAGGAATTGGAAAACTGACAAGTGAGTAAATTGTTAACATGAGTAGAAAGGATGTTGGTGGCATTTGGGGTAAAGAAGTCAAAGAAGACTTGGTAGAGAAGGTGATGTTTGAGTCTTGAAGGATAATAAGAGTTTTCAAGTGTCAATGAAAAAAAAAATTAGTTGGTCTAAGAAAGAAATGGAAAATTTTATTTGAGCCAACCTGAAGGTTATTACCTGGGAGACAGTCTTTCAGAAAGTTCTCAGGACTGTTCCACTCATTAGAGGTCAAAGCACAGTTATATAAGTTTTTGAGACAAAAGTTTATATGTCAAATGATGTACTGACATCTACAGGATGGGAATACACAAATATAAGACCTCAACCTTGTCCTGGAGGTTAGCTGGGAGGCAGACCAAGTTCTAACTAACATCTAGTACTGGTTGATCACTTACCATATGCTAAGGACCACACTAAGCTTTGCATGTGTCTCACTTAAATTCCCAGTAGGGTTATACCCATTTTGTGGGTAAGGGCACAGGCTAGAGAAAGGTTGAGAGAGGAATTGGAAAACTGACAAGTGAGTAAATTGTTAACATGAGTAGAAAGGATGTTGGTGGCATTTGGGGTAAAGAAGTCAAAGAAGACTTGGTAGAGAAGGTGATGTTTGAGTCTTGAAGGATAATAAGAGTTTTCAAGTGTCAATGAAAAAAAAAATTAGTTGGTCTAAGAAAGAAATGGAAAATTTTATTTGAGCCAACCTGAAGGTTATTACCTGGGAGACAGTCTTTCAGAAAGTTCTCAGGACTGTTCCACTCATTAGAGGTCAAAGCACAGTTATATAAGTTTTTGAGACAAAAGTTTATATGTCAAATGATGTACTGACAGTTTAAACAATCCAGATCTACACATACAAAGTGGATCAGCAAATCATGGGTCATTGTGGCCCCTTATAAGAATAAGAAGGAAGATTGTGTCCTCAGGATTTGTGACTCTTTATGAGATTAAGAAGGAATATTATCTCCTCAGGAGGTCTGGTTAATGCAGATGCACAATACCCAGTAAAGGGCAGGAAGGAGACCTGAATGGGAAAAGAAAAATATTATGTTCAAAGTTTTTCTTGCTTTGCCATAGAATATAAATTTTATTTCATCAATTTCCCCCTTTTGATAATTTTTTTGTTAGAAAACACTAGGTGATAAAATAGTTGGTCCCTCAGTGCCAGAGTGGTTGCTTACCTGCCTTTGATCCCTCAATGTTGGGTCTTAATGGCCTGTTTTTTTTTTTTTTTTCCCTTTTAGTAGGATATGCTAGTAAGATGTCTGGCAAGGACTAGCAATCAATTCCAGGTTGTCCAGTAGTACTTAGTGCAGTGTTGCCTTGCATGTGCATTGTGTATGTCCATTTATAGAGAGCTATAGATGTGATCAAAATTGACAGTAGGAATGATCATGTCATTAATAAATTTTTAAACCAAGATTCTCCTAAACGAAACCATTTCCCTAGTATTTTTCCTAAACAAGAAAGAGCATCATTTAGAGCAGAAATTTGATTCTTCATGTGTCATAAGATGAGTTAACAAATGTTATGGCCAAATGACCTTTGTGAGTGGTATAATATAGGGACCTGATTTCATATTTGTGCATGTGGTTATCCAGTTTTTGCAACATCATTTGTTGAAGAGACTACCCTTTCCCTACTGAGTGTTCTTGGCTCCCTCACCAAATATTAGTTGACCATATAGGTAGAGATTAATTTCTGGGCTCTCTCTTCTTTTCCATTGGTTTTTATGTCTATTTTTATGCCAGTACCATACTGTCTTAATTACTATAGATTTGTACTATAGTTTGAAACCAAGATGTGTGATGCCTACTTCTTTGTTCTTTCTCATGATTGCTTTGGTTATTTCAAGTCTTTTGGTGCTGTATACAAACATTGGGATTTTATTATCTATTTCTGAGAAAAATAACACTGGAATTTTTATGGGAATTGCTTTGAATTTATAGATGGCTTTGGGTTGATAGGGGTGTTTTAACAATATTAATTCTTCCAATTCATCAACATGGGATATCTTTCCATTTTCTTGTGTCATCTTTGATTTCTTTCAACAAAATCTTGTTCTTGTTATATAGATCATTCACATCCTTGATTAAATTTATTCCTAAGCATTTTATTACTTTTGATGCTATTGTGAATGTGAAAAGTTTCCTCCTTTCTTTTTCAGATGTTTTATTTTTAGTATATAGAAGTGCAACAGATTTCAGGATTTTTTTTTT
>SJXQ01008642.1:48136-63614 GCA_006408695.1 Aepyceros melampus
GGTTGATCTCCTTCAGAATGGACTGGTTGGATCTCCTTGCAGTCCAAGGGACTCTCAAGAGTCTTCTCCAACACCACAGTTCAAAAACATCAGTTCTTTGGCACTCAGCTTTCTTCACAGTCCAACTCTCACATCCATATATTACCACTGGAAAAACCATAGCCTTGACTAGACGGACCTTAGTCGGCAAAGTAATGTCTCTGGTTTTGAATATGCTATCTAGGTAGGTCATAACTTTCCTTCCAAGGAGTAAGCGTCTTTTAATTTCATGGCTGCAGTCACCATCTGCAGTGACTTTGGAGCTACCCAAAATAAAGTCTGACACTGTTTCCACTGTTTCCCCATCTATTTCCCATGAAGTGATGGGACCAGATGCCATGATCTTCATTTTCTGAATATTGAGCTTTAAGCCAACTTTTTCACTCTCCTCTTTCACTTTCATCAAGAGGCTTTTTAGTTCCTCTTCACTTTCTTCCATAAGGGTGGTGTCATCTGCATATCTGAGGTTATTGATATTTCTCCAGCTTGTGCTTCTACTAGGTGGTTAGTGACTTAAAATCAGGATGTTTATTTTATAGTCTGCATTTTCATTGAATTTGTTGATTAGTTCCAACATTTTTTTGTTGAACCTTTGAGATTTTCTATATATAAGATCATATTATCTGCAGGTAATGACAGTTTTGCTTCTTCCTTTCTGATTAGGATGCTTTATATTTCTTTGTCTTGCCTAATTGCTCTAGCTAGGACTTCTAGCAGTATATTGAATAACACTAGTGAGAATGGGCATGCTTTCCTTGTTCCTGATCTTAAAGGAAAAGCTTTCAACTTTCCACTGTTGGGTACCATGTAACCTGTGGGTGTGTCATATAAGGTCTCTAAGGTATGTTCTTTATATACCCAATCTGTCAAGGATTTTTTATCATGAAATGGTGCTTTTTTGTGTGAAATACTTTTTATGCATCAATTGAGATAATCCTATGATTTTTCTTTCATTTTATTAATTAATGTGATATATCACTTTTATTGATTTGTGTATGTTGAAACATCATTAAATTCCAGGGATAAATTGTACTTGGTCAAGGTATATTATCCTTTTAATGTGTTCTTGAATTCAGTTTGCTAATATTTTGTTGAGAATTTTTGCATCTGTATTCATCTGGGATATTGGTCTATATTTTTCTTCTACAGTATTCTTAATCTTGTTTTTGTGTCTGGGTAATGTTGACCTTGTAGAAGTGAGTTTGGAAGTGTTTCCTGCTCTTCAATTTTATAGAAAGTATCCCAAAGAAAGGCAATGCCAAAGAATGCTCAAAGTACTCCACAATTACACTCATCTCACATACTAGTAAAGTAATGCTTAAACTTCTCCAAGGCAGGCTTCAGCAATACTTGAACTGTGAAATTCCCCATATTCAAGCTGGTTTTAGAAAAGGCAGAGGAACCAGAGATCAAACTACCAACATCTCTGGATCATCAAAAAAGCAAAAGAGTTCCATAAAAACACCTCTTTCTGTTTTATTGACTATGCCAAAGCCTTTGTGTGAATCACAATAAACTGTGGAAAATTCTGAGAGAGATGGGAATACCAGACCACCTGACCTGCCTCTTGAGAAACCTGTATGCAGGTCAGGAAGCAACAGTTAGAACTGGACATGGAACAACAGACTGGTTCCAAATAGGAAAAGGAGTCCGTCAAGGCTGTATATTGTCATCCTGTTTATTTAACTTATATGCAGAGTACATCATGAGAAACGCTGGGCTGGAAAAAGCACAAGCTGGAATAAAGATTGCCGGGAGAAATATCAATAACCTCAGATATGCAGATGACACCACCCTTACGGCAGAAAGTGAAAATGAACTAAAGAGCCTCTTGATGAAAGTGAAAGAGGAGAGTGAAAAAGCTGGCTTAAAGCTCAACATTCAGAAAACGAAGATCATGTCGTCCGGTCCCATCACTTCATGGGAAATAGATGGGGAAACATTGGAAACAGTGTCAGACTTTATTTTTCTGGGCTCCAAAATCATTGCAGATGGTGATAGCAGCCATAAAATTAAAAGACACTTACTCCTTAGAAGGAAAGTTATGGCCAACCTAGATAGCATATTCAAAAGCAGAGACATTACTTTGCCAATAAAGGTCCATCTAGTCAAAGCTATGGTTTTTCCAGTGGTCATGTATGGATGTGAGAGTTGGATTATAAAGAAAGCTGCATGCCGAAGAATTGATGTTTCTGAACTGTGATGTTGGAGAAGACTCTTGAGAGTCCTTTGGACTTCAAGGAGATCCAACCAGTCCATCCTAAAGGAGGTCAGTCTTGAGTGTTCATTAGAAGGACTGATGTTGAAGCTGAAACTCCAATGCTTTGGCCACCTGATGCAAGGAACTGACTCATTTGAAAAGCCACTGATGCTGGAAAAGATTGAAGGCAAGAGGAGAAGGGGACCACAGAGGATGAGATGGTTGGGTGGCATTACTGACTCGATGGAATGGGTTTGGGTGGACCCTGGAATTTGTGATGGACAAGGAGGCCTGGCATGCTGCGGTTCATGGGGTTGCAAAGAGTTGCACATGACTGAGTGACTGAACTGAACTGAACTGAACTGATAGAAAGGTTGGTGTTAATCTTTAAATGTTTGATAGAATCCATCAGTGAAGATATGTAATCATAGGGTTTTCTATGTTGGGAAGTTTTTGATGACTAGTTTCCTTACTCATTATTGATCTGGTCAGCTTTTCTATTTCTTCTAGATTTAGGCTTTGTAGGTTGTGTGTTTGTAGGAACTTGTCCATTTCTTCTAGGTTATCTAACTTATTGATGTATAAATGTTCATAGTAGTCTCTTATAATCGTATGTATTTCTGTAGTATCAATTTTAATATCTCCTCTCTTTCATTTTAATTTTATTTGCCTTTCTTTTCTTTCTTTGTTAGTCTAGCAAAAAATATTGTCAGTTTTATTTATCTTTCCAAAAACTTAGATTTTAGGGGTGTTAATCTTTTCTATTGTTTTTCCGGTCTATTTCATTTATTTCCACTCTGATCTTTATTGCTTCCTTTTGTCTGCTAACGTTGTCAATAATTTGTTCTTCTTTTTCTAGTTCTTAGAGGTGTAAAATTTGTTATTTCATTTCTTTCTAATTTCTTAATATGTGCATTTGTTTTGGTATCTTGTGTTTCCATTTTCATTTAAGATACTGTTTAATTTCCCTTTTGACTTTTTCGCTGACTGGTTGTTTGAGAGTTTTGTCATTTAGTTATTGTCCACATATTTGTAGATATTTCATCTATCCTGTTGTTGATCTCTAGTTTCACACCACTGTGGTCAGAAAAGATACTTGCTATGATTTTACACTTCTTGAATTTACTAACACCTGTTTCATGTCCTGTCATTATGATCTACTTTGGAGGACTTGCTGTCCGCTCTTTAGAAGAATGTGTATTCTGATGCTGTTGGATGAAATGTTATATAAATTTTTGTCAATTTCATTTAGAATAATGTATCATTCAAGGCACTTTTTCATTTTGTATTTTCTGTCTGTATGATGTATCCATTGCTGACTTTGGGGTATTGAAGTTTTTGGGGTATTGTTTTGTATTTCTTTCTTCAGATCTGTTACTATTTGCTTAACAAATGTTGTTGTTCCATGTTGTGTGTGGAGATATTAATGATTTTTAAATTTTTATTTATTTTCAACTGAAAGATACTTGCTTTATAATATTGTGTTGGTTTCTACCAGCCACGGGTGTACATGTGTTCCCCATCCTGAACCCCCCTCCCACCTCCCTCCCCATCCCATCCCTCTGGGTCACCCCAGTGCACCAGCCCCGAGTGTCCTGTATCATGCATCGAACCTGGACTGGCGATTCATTTCACATATGATATTATACATGTTTAAATGCCATTCTCCCAAATCATCCCACCCTCGCCCTCTCCCTCAGAGTCCAAAAGACTGTTCTATACATCTGTGTCTCATTTGCTATTTCGCATACAGGATTATTGTGACCATCTTTCTAAATTCCATATATATGTGTTAGTATACCGTATTGGTGTTTTTCTTTCTGGCTTACTTCACTCTAAAATAGGCTCCAGTTTCATCTACCTCATTAGAACTGATTAAAATGTACTCTTTTTAATGGCTGAGTAATACTCCATTGTATATATGTACCACAGCTTTCTTATCCATTCATCTGCTGATGGACATCTAGGTTGCTTCCATGTCCTGGCTATTATAAAACAGTGCTGCAATGAACATTGAGGTACACGTGTCTCTTTCAATTCTGGTTTCCTCAGTGTGTATGCCCAGCCGTGGGATTGCTGGGTCATATGGCAGTTCTAGTTCCAGTTTTTTAAGGAATCTCCACACTGTTCTCCATAGTGGCTGTACTAGTTTGCATTCTCACCAACAGTGTAAGAGGGTTCCCTTTTCTCCACACCCTCTCCAGCATTTATTGCTTGTAGACTTTTGGATCACAGCCATTCTGACTGGCATGAAATGGTACCTCATTGTGGTTTTGATATGCATTTCTCTGAAATGAGTGATGTTGAGCATCTTTTCATGTGTCTGTTAGCCATCTGTATGTCTTTGGAGAAATGTCTGTTTAGGTCTTTGGCCCATTTTTTGATTGGGTCATTTATTTTTCTGGAATTGAGCTGCCTGAGTTGCTTGTATATTCTTGAGATTAATTTTGTCAGTTGGTTCATTTGTTTGGACTTCCCTGATAGCTCATTTGGTAAAGAATCCACTTGCAATGCAGGAGACACCAGTTCGATTCCTGGATTGGGAAGATCCCCTGGAGAAGGAATAGGCTACCCACTCCAGTATTCTGGCCTGGAGAATCCCATGGACTGTACAGTCTGTGGGGTTGCAGAGTCGGACATGACTGAGCGACTTTCACTTCATTTGCTATTATTTTCTCCCATTCTGAAGGTTGTCTTTTCACCTTGCTTATGCCATTTCCTTCTCCAGAGGATCTTCCTGACCCAGGGATTGAACCCATGTCTCCTGCATTGTAAGAAGACACTTTACTGTCTGAGCCACCAGGGAAATCCTACCTTCACTTTCTTTTGGTTTCTACTTGCCTGAAATATCTTTTCCCAGTCCTTTACTTTGAGCATTATGTATATCTTAAAACTGATGTGAATCTTTTGTATGCAGCATATTAGTGTTAGTTGCTCAATTGTGTCCAATGCTTTGTGATGCCATGGACCGTAGCCTGCCAGGCTCTTCTGCCCATTGAATTCTCCAGGCAGGAATACTGCAGTGGATTTCCATTCCCTTCTTCAGAGGATCTTCCTGACACAGGGATTGAACCCAGGTCTCCCACATTGCAGGCAGATTCTTTACTGTTTGAACCACTGTATGCAGCATATGGTTGAGTCTTTTTTAATCCATTCAACTATTCTGTGCCTTTTGATTGGTAAATTCAATGCATTTACATTTAGAGTAATTATTTTATGACTAGAAATACCATTTTATTGGTTGCTTTCTGGTTGTTTGTATTTATAGTGCTCATTTTCCCCTCTAATTCTCCCTAACAGTGTAAATTGATAACTTTCATGGTGGTATGCTCTGTTTTCACTTTTTTAAAAAAATATTTCCTGAATGAACTTATTCTAGACTTTTGCTTTGCGGTTACCATGAAGGTTAAATAAAACATCTCCTAGATAAAACAATTCACTTTATGCTCATAGCAACTTTTCTTTGATTACCTACAATGGTTCTGCCCTTTTATGCCCCACTTTGATCACAGTTCTTTTTGTGTTGTGCACTTGTTAACAAAGTATAGTCAGTTCAGTTCAGTTGCTCAGTCATGTCCGACTCTTTGTGGCCCCATGAATCTCAGCATGCCAGGCCTCCCTGTCCATCACCAACTCCCAGAGTTCACTCAGACTCATGTCCATCGAGTCAGTGATGCCATCCAGCCATCTCATCCTCTGTCGTCCCCTTCTCCTCCTGCCCCCAATCCCTCCCAGCATCAGTTATTTTTAATATTCTTGTCATTTAACCTTTATACTGTAGTTAAGTGGTTAACACACCATTCTATTATAGAATTAGTTTTCTAAACCCAACTGTGTTTTTCATCTTTACCAATGTGTTGTATTTTTTTTTTTTTTTGGTTGCTTTCATGTCACTGATTAGTATCTATTTTGGCTTGAAAAACACCTTTCAGCATTCATTGCAAGGCAGGTCTAGTAGGGGTGGACTCCATAAACTTTTGTTTGTCTGGGAAAATCTTTATTTCTTCTTCATATTGGAAGGTTAACTTTGCTGGATAGAGTATTCCTGGCTGACAGGTTTATCTTTCTACAATTTGAGTATTTCATCCCACTCTCTTCTGGCCTATAGGGCTTTTGCTGAGAAATTTGCAGATAGCTTAATGGTGGCTCATTCATAGATTACTTTTTTCCCCTGGCTGTCTTTAAGATTCTTTCTGTATCTTTGATTTTTGAAAGTTTCATTATATTGTGTCTTAGACAATGACTTTTGGCATTGAGATAATACAGTGTTCTATTCTTGAATTTGGATATCCAAGTCTATTCATGTTTAGGAAGTGCTTCACTATTATTTCTTTAATAAACTTTCTACTCCCATCTCCCTCTCTTTTCATTTGGGAATCCCAATTGTTAATTAATTATTATTTTTATAATAATTATAGATAAATATATATAATTATATTGCTATATAACAATTATAATTAATTGTTATTAATTAATGATTAAATGATGATAATTAATTAACAAATACTAATTAATAATCCCAGCTAATCTCATCAATTAGTCTTTTGATGAGACTCCACAGATAATGGGGGCTTTTTTTTTTTTGCCCTTTTCATTTTTTCCTTTTTTCTCTAACTGTATTTCAAAATTCCTATCTTCCAAGTCACATATTCTCTTTTCCATCTGCTGTACTGCACTACAGATGCTCTTTATTTTATTCTTCACTTTATCTATTGAATTGTCCTGAATTTCTGTTTGGCTCTTTTTTTTTAAATTATTTCTCTTTTTAAAGAACTCATTTTGTTCATGTATTTTTCCCTCATTTAAAATTTTCTTTTTGAGTTTTCTTATAGCTTGTTAAGTTTGTTTAAAACAGCTATTTTGAATCCTTTATCAGGTGGATAACAATATCCTATGCATCTGAGCTTGGTCATTGGAAAATTATTGATATCTTTGGGCAGAGACATATTTCCTTGATTTTTAATGTTCTTTGTAGTTTTGTATTGGCACTTTTGTATTTGAAGTAGCAGTTACCTCCTTAAATCTTACTGGTTGCTTTCACATGAAGTCCTATTCATTGATATTGGTATAGCTGAGGTTTCCTCAGCTGTTGTTGGGCAGACCTGCTCCACTTTTCTTGCTCCTTCTTATGGCAGAGTTAAGTTCTTATGTCTTCTCTTGTTACAACTCAGCAACTCACCAATTTCACCAAGAAAGTGAAAATTTCACTTTCTTTTCCAGAAGATGGTGATACAGTTCTAGATTTGATTTCTCACTTGTCTGCAGGTCATGGTCCATTGTTCTGAGAGTACCCCGATCATCAGCTCTGCTCTTTACTGCTGCACTTTGGAGCTTGTACAGGGATCTACCTGTAGATTAGGGAGATATAGGTTTAGCATTTGGGGCATTGGGGGTACATATGCACCCTGTGGGGAGATCCTTGGGTTGGATGTTCCCAGAGCCTTTTGAGTGGACTACCTTCTGAAGTCTTGAAGCAGTTAGCAAGTCACCATCTGTTTAATCCCCTTTATTATTCTTACTTGCTTCTTTCCCTTTCTCTTCCCTCCTCCACAAGTCATGTATGTCCTACTTTAGTACATTGGGTGCTGTGGAAGAGAGACAGGTTTTTCTGGCTATGACCCATACAACTGGGGAAGCCAGACACTCACCACTTTTCACCTTCTCCATAGGAGAGGTTACCACCACCAGCTCCATACAGTTTCACCCTGGAAGGAATGACTATTAAAAAGTTCCTCCTTCTCGACTACATCCAAACTTGTATCCTTCCTGCTGTGATGACTTACTGAGTCTCTACTGGCTTTCTCCCCAACTTAGCAGAGCCTTGACTTGCAGTGGCAGCCATCCCAGGTCTCTGGAGGTGTACAAGTACAAGATGACAGCCTAAATCCCCATGGCTGTCCCTCTCCAACATGTACACACTCAAGGTTACACCTTTCAGATGTGCACCTACATGCCTCTAGTCTCAACTCCACACTGGCTCCCATTGTCACACACCCATGTCAAGACCCAGCAGTCACAGTAGAAGGCACTGATAGTCAGGTCCCCTGCAGCTACTTTTATACCCACAGTTGGCTTCAGCCCTTGCTGCTAGTTCTGGCTTCTACTGCTATGTGTGTGTCTGCAACTGGCCTCTGCCACTACTCAGGCACCTGCAGCTATTCCCCACTGCTGAGTGTGTGCACACCACCACGTCTCCTCCACCACTGCTGTCTGTCCTGGTCCCTAGCTACTGGACCTGGAAGTGCCACACACCCATGAACTTGCTGCCCTGTACCACTTGACCTGGGTTTACAACACACTCCAGTTTGCTCTTACTTTCAGGTAAAGGTCAGCCCATAAAATCTGGGTTACATGAGTGCTTCTTCAAATGCACAGACACCGTGTAAGACTACTGCAGGGGTCAGGAAGAATCAGGAAAGCATGACACTACCAAAGAAAACCAATAAACTTTCAATAACTGACCTCAAAAAAATGGATAGTCATTAATTTCCTGAAATAGTCAAAATAATTATTCTGAAGATGTTCAGAGAGGTAACAGAGAACACAGATGAACAGTGTAATAAAATCAGAAGAACAATAAAAGAACAAAATGAGAAGTTCAACAAATAAATAGAAAACATAAAAAGAATAAAACAGTAATTTTGGAGCTGAAGAATACAATGACTAAACTGAAAAATTCTATGGAGAGCTTAAACAGAAGCTTCTGCTTCTTCCAAGCAGAAGAAAGAATCAGTGAGTGCAAAGAAGTATCAATTGAAATTATTTAATCAGAGGAATAAAAGGCAAAAAAAAAGAGTGAAAAGCAATAATCAAATGTATTGATTAAAAAATTACTCAAACTTGTCTAGAAACGTTTTGTGATAGCAAGTAAATGTTTACTAGAAAAAAGACAGTTTGGTGTGGGCATGAGTGAAGACCCTTTCTATGCTGTACATTTCCTATGAAGAATATTGAATATATTGTGTTTGGTCATTTATAAAAGAGTCACATGCAGTAGCATCAAACTTGGGATAAATAAATGTTTGCTAAAAGGCGTTCTGATGAGTAGTACTCACTTACTCATTGAATAAATTTTTTTTAAATTACTAACTACATGCCAGGCACTGAACTCGGTGCTGGAGTATTGTGTGAATGAGATATTTTGAAGATATTTTGTCCCTGCCCTTTTGGAACTTACAGACTAGTGGAGGGAGGCAGACAATGGACAAAATAGATAGTTAATGAATAAACAAGCAAGATTAAAAACTATGATTTCAGAGATGTACTATGAAAGAAAATAATGAGATATAATGAAAAAATGATTGGGGGGTCACTTAAGTCAGTCAGGCTTCTGTGAGGAGATTACTTTTGAGTTGAGATTTGAAAGATAAGAACAAGCCAACAGAGACAAAAGCTATGGACATAATATTCCAGGCAGGTTAATAAGTGTAAGGCCTGAGGAGAGCAAGTACTTGTCATGCTGGAGAATCTAAGTGTGGTAGAAGTGCAGTGAAGAGGAAGAATAGGTGAGGAGATCTGAAAGGTAAGCAGACCTTTTAAGAAATAAAAAAAAAATTGAAACAAAATTTGTGTTTATTAATATATTTCCTTTTCTTATTTGTAATCTCTCTCACCCCACTCCCACCCTTTAGATTTCTTTTTTTATTCTTCTATAAGTATCACATGTAGACTTGAATGAGCATATGTCCTTTCATGATAGGGTAAATGTCTTTTTAGCATGCGTCCTACCTAATGTTGATCTGGATTTTATTCTGAGTGTTAGGAGGAAGCTATTGGGAAGTGTAAGAAGAGACATTTGATTTATCTTGTAAGATGATTACCTCAGCTACTGGGTGGAGTTCAGATTGTAGGAGACAAGAGTGGAAGCAGGGAGATCAGTTGGTATGGAGTTACATCAGTCTGAGAGTCTTTTTTTCTAGCTTTATTTTTAATTAACTTATTTTAATTGTGTAATAATATTGTGTAAGTATAAGATGAAGCGGGAAGAGAAAGGGACGACAGAGGATGATGAGATGGCTGGATGGCATCACCAACTCAATGGACATGAGTTTGGGTGAACTCCAGGAGTTGGTGATGGACAGGGAGGCCTGGCGTGCTGCAATTCATGGGGTTGCAAAGAGTCTGACATGACAGCGATTGAACTGAGATGTACTTACACAATATTATTACACAATTAAAATACATTAATTAAAAAATAATCTAGAAAAAAAAAAGGCACTCTTGGACTGATGCAACTTCATACCAGGCAAACCATTCAGTATCACAGTAATCCAAGTCTATGCCCCAACCAGTAATGCTGAAGAAGCTGAAGTTGAACGGTTCTATGAAGACCCTACAAGACCTTTTAGAACTAACACCACCAAAAGATGTCCTTTTCAATNTTTAAAATTTTCTTTTTGAGTTTTCTTATAGCTTGTTAAGTTTGTTTAAAACAGCTATTTTGAATCCTTTATCAGGTGGATAACAATATCCTATGCATCTGAGCTTGGTCATTGGAAAATTATTGATATCTTTGGGCAGAGACATATTTCCTTGATTTTTAATGTTCTTTGTAGTTTTGTATTGGCACTTTTGTATTTGAAGTAGCAGTTACCTCCTTAAATCTTACTGGTTGCTTTCACATGAAGTCCTATTCATTGATATTGGTATAGCTGAGGTTTCCTCAGCTGTTGTTGGGCAGACCTGCTCCACTTTTCTTGCTCCTTCTTATGGCAGAGTTAAGTTCTTATGTCTTCTCTTGTTACAACTCAGCAACTCACCAATTTCACCAAGAAAGTGAAAATTTCACTTTCTTTTCCAGAAGATGGTGATACAGTTCTAGATTTGATTTCTCACTTGTCTGCAGGTCATGGTCCATTGTTCTGAGAGTACCCCGATCATCAGCTCTGCTCTTTACTGCTGCACTTTGGAGCTTGTACAGGGATCTACCTGTAGATTAGGGGAGATATAGGTTTAGCATTTGGGGCATTGGGGGTACATATGCACCCTGTGGGGAGATCCTTGGGTTGGATGTTCCCAGAGCCTTTTGAGTGGACTACCTTCTGAAGTCTTGAAGCAGTTAGCAAGTCACCATCTGTTTAATCCCCTTTATTATTCTTACTTGCTTCTTTCCCTTTCTCTTCCCTCCTCCACAAGTCATGTATGTCCTACTTTAGTACATTGGGTGCTGTGGAAGAGAGACAGGTTTTTCTGGCTATGACCCATACAACTGGGGAAGCCAGACACTCACCACTTTTCACCTTCTCCATAGGAGAGGTTACCACCACCAGCTCCATACAGTTTCACCCTGGAAGGAATGACTATTAAAAAGTTCCTCCTTCTCGACTACATCCAAACTTGTATCCTTCCTGCTGTGATGACTTACTGAGTCTCTACTGGCTTTCTCCCCAACTTAGCAGAGCCTGACTTGCAGTGGCAGCCATCCCAGGTCTCTGGAGGTGTACAAGTACAAGATGACAGCCTAAATCCCCATGGCTGTCCCTCTCCAACATGTACACACTCAAGGTTACACCTTTCAGATGTGCACCTACATGCCTCTAGTCTCAACTCCACACTGGCTCCCATTGTCACACACCCATGTCAAGACCCAGCAGTCACAGTAGAAGGCACTGATAGTCAGGTCCCCTGCAGCTACTTTTATACCCACAGTTGGCTTCAGCCCTTGCTGCTAGTTCTGGCTTCTACTGCTATGTGTGTGTCTGCAACTGGCCTCTGCCACTACTCAGGCACCTGCAGCTATTCCCCACTGCTGAGTGTGTGCACACCACCACGTCTCCTCCACCACTGCTGTCTGTCCTGGTCCCTAGCTACTGGACCTGGAAGTGCCACACACCCATGAACTTGCTGCCCTGTACCACTTGACCTGGGTTTACAACACACTCCAGTTTGCTCTTACTTTCAGGTAAAGGTCAGCCCATAAAATCTGGGTTACATGAGTGCTTCTTCAAATGCACAGACACCTGTGTAAGACTACTGCAGGGGTCAGGAAGAATCAGGAAAGCATGACACTACCAAAGAAAACCAATAAACTTTCAATAACTGACCTCAAAAAAATGGATAGTCATTAATTTCCTGAAATAGTCAAAATAATTATTCTGAAGATGTTCAGAGAGGTAACAGAGAACACAGATGAACAGTGTAATAAAATCAGAAGAACAATAAAAGAACAAAATGAGAAGTTCAACAAATAAATAGAAAACATAAAAAGAATAAAACAGTAATTTTGGAGCTGAAGAATACAATGACTAAACTGAAAAATTCTATGGAGAGCTTAAACAGAAGCTTCTGCTTCTTCCAAGCAGAAGAAAGAATCAGTGAGTGCAAAGAAGTATCAATTGAAATTATTTAATCAGAGGAATAAAAGGCAAAAAAAAAGAGTGAAAAGCAATAATCAAATGTATTGATTAAAAAATTACTCAAACTTGTTAGAAACGTTTTGTGATAGCAAGTAAATGTTTACTAGAAAAAAGACAGTTTGGTGTGGGCATGAGTGAAGACCCTTTCTATGCTGTACATTTCCTATGAAGAATATTGAATATATTGTGTTTGGTCATTTATAAAAGAGTCACATGCAGTAGCATCAAACTTGGGATAAATAAATGTTTGCTAAAAGGCGTTCTGATGAGTAGTACTCACTTACTCATTGAATAAATTTTTTTTAAATTACTAACTACATGCCAGGCACTGAACTCGGTGCTGGAGTATTGTGTGAATGAGATATTTTGAAGATATTTTGTCCCTGCCCTTTTGGAACTTACAGACTAGTGGAGGGAGGCAGACAATGGACAAAATAGATAGTTAATGAATAAACAAGCAAGATTAAAAACTATGATTTCAGAGATGTACTATGAAAGAAAATAATGAGATATAATGAAAAAATGATTGGGGGGTCACTTAAGTCAGTCAGGCTTCTGTGAGGAGATTACTTTTGAGTTGAGATTTGAAAGATAAGAACAAGCCAACAGAGACAAAAGCTATGGACAATAATATTCCAGGCAGGTTAATAAGTGTAAGGCCTGAGGAGAGCAAGTACTTGTCATGCTGGAGAATCTAAGTGTGGTAGAAGTGCAGTGAAGAGGAAGAATAGGTGAGGAGATCTGAAAGGTAAGCAGACCTTTTAAGAAATAAAAAAAAAATTGAAACAAAATTTGTGTTTATTAATATATTTCCTTTTCTTATTTGTAATCTCTCTCACCCCACTCCCACCCTTTAGATTTCTTTTTTTATTCTTCTATAAGTATCACATGTAGACTTGAATGAGCATATGTCCTTTCATGATAGGGTAAATGTCTTTTTAGCATGCGTCCTACCTAATGTTGATCTGGATTTTATTCTGAGTGTTAGGAGGAAGCTATTGGGAAGTGTAAGAAGAGACATTTGATTTATCTTGTAAGATGATTACCTCAGCTACTGGGTGGAGTTCAGATTGTAGGAGACAAGAGTGGAAGAGGGAGATCAGTTGGTATGGAGTTACATCAGTCTGAGAGTCTTTTTTTCTAGCTTTATTTTTAATTAACTTATTTTAATTGTGTAATAATATTGTGTAAGTATAAGATGAAGCGGGAAGAGAAAGGGACGACAGAGGATGATGAGATGGCTGGATGGCATCACCAACTCAATGGACATGAGTTTGGGTGAACTCCAGGAGTTGGTGATGGACAGGGAGGCCTGGCGTGCTGCAATTCATGGGGTTGCAAAGAGTCTGACATGACAGCGATTGAACTGAGATGTACTTACACAATATTATTACACAATTAAAATACATTAATTAAAAAATAATCTAGAAAAAAAAAAGGCACTCTTGGACTGATGCAACTTCATACCAGGCAAACCATTCAGTATCACAGTAATCCAAGTCTATGCCCCAACCAGTAATGCTGAAGAAGCTGAAGTTGAACGGTTCTATGAAGACCCTACAAGACCTTTTAGAACTAACACCACCAAAAGATGTCCTTTTCAATATAAGGGACAGGAATGCAAAAGTAGGAAGTCAAGAAACACATGGAGTAACAGGCAAATTTGGCCTTGGAGTACGGAATGAAGCAGGGCAAAGGCTAATAGAGTTTGCAAACACCCTCTTCCAACAACACAAGAGAAGACTCTACACATGGACATCACCAGATGGTCAACACTGAAAACAGATTGATTATATTCTTTGCAGCCAAAAATGGAGAAGCTCTATACAGTCAGCAAAAACAAGACCAGGAGCTGACTGTGGCTCAGATAATGAACTCCTTATTGGCAAATTCAGACTTAAATTGAAGAAAGTAGGGAAAACCACTAGACCATTCAGATATGAGCTAAATCAAATCCCTTATGATTATACAGTGGAAGTGAGAAATAGATTTAAGGGACTAGATCTGATAGCTAGAGTTCCTGATGAACTATGGACGGAGGTTCATGACATTGTACAGGAGACAGGGATCAAGACCATCCTTATGGAAAAGAAATGCAAAAAAGGAAAATGGCTTCTGGGGAGGCCTTACAAATAGCTGTGAAAAGAAGAGAAGCAAAAGGCAAAGAAGAAAAGGAAAGATATAAGCATCTGAATGCAGAGTTCCAAAGAGTAGCAAGGAGAGATAAGGAAGCCTTCCTCAGGGATCAATGCAAAGAAATATAGGAAAAGAACAGAATGGGAAAGACTAGAGATCTCTTCAAGAAAATTAGAGATGCCAGGGGAACATTTCATGCGAAAATGGGCTTGATAAAGGACAGAAATGATATGGACCTAACAGAAGCAGAAGATATTAAGAAGAGGTAGCAATAATATATAGAAGAACTGTACAAAAAAGATTGTCACAACCCAGATAGTCAGGATGGTGTGATCACTCACCTAGAGCCAGACATCCTAGAATGTGAAGTCAAGTGGGCCTTAGAAAGCATGACTACAAACAAAGCTAGTGGAGGTGATGGAATTCCAGTGGAGCTATTACAAATCCTGAAAGATGATGCTGTGAAAGTGCTGCACTCAATATGCCAGCAAATTTGGAAAACTGCAATGGCCACAGGACTGGAAAAGGCCAGTTTTCATTCCAATTGCAAAGAAAGGCAATGCCAAAGAATGCTAAAACTAAGGCACAACTGCACTCATCTCACATGCTAGTAAAGTAACGCTCAAAATTCTCCAAGCCAGGGTTCAGCAGTATGTGAAACATGAACTTCCAGATGTTCAAGCTGGTTTTAGAAAAGGCAGAGGAACCAGAGATCAAATTGCCAACATCTGCTGGATCATGGAAAAAG
>SJXQ01008643.1:0-50134 GCA_006408695.1 Aepyceros melampus
TTCTAGCAAGGTAATGCTCAAAATTCTTCCATCTAGACTCCAGGAGTATGTGAACCAAGAAATTCTAGATGTACAAACTGGGTTTAGAAAAGACCAAGGAACAAATGACCAAATTGCCAACATTGCTGGATCGTAGAAAAAGCAAGCGTCATCCATAAGAACATCTGCTTCATTGACTATACTAAAACCTTGACTGTGTGGATCACAAAAAATACTATGGAACATTCTTAAAGAGATGGGAATACCAGAACAACTTACCTGTCTCCTGAGAAACCTGTATTCACGTTACAAAGCAACAGTTAGAATTGGACATGGAACAATGGACTGGTTCTAAATTGGGAAAGGCTGTCAAGAGTTTATATTGTCACTCTGCTTATCTAACTTATATGCAGAGTACCCTGTGCAAAATGCTGGACTGGATGAAGCACAAGCTGGGATCAAGATTATTGGGAGAAATATAAACAACCTCAGATATGCAGACAATATCAACTCTAATGGCAGAAAGTAAAGAGGAACTAAAGAGCCTCTTGATGAAGGTGAAAGAGGAGACTGAAAAAACTGGCTTAAATCTCAACATTCAAAACACTAAGATCATAGCATCGAGCTCCACCAATTCATGTCAACTAGAAAGGGAAAATGTGAAAGCAGTGACAGATTTTTTTATTTCTTGAGTTCCCAAATCACTGTAGACGGTGACTGCAGTCATGAAATTAAAAGATGCTTGCCTCTTGGAAGGAAAGCTAAGATAAACCTTGATAGTGTATTAAAAAGTAGAGACATCACTTACCAACAAATGTCCTTAAAGTCAAAGCTATGGTTTTTCCAGTAGTTGTGTATGGATGTAAGATTTGGACCATAGAGAAGACGCAGCACTGAAGAATTGATGCTTTCTAATTGTGATGTTGGAGAAGACTCTTGAAAATCCCTTGGACTGCATGGAGATCAGACGAGTCAACCCTAAAGAAATCAACTTCGAATATTCATTGGTAGGACTGGTGCTGAAGCTGAAACCCCAATACTTTGCCACCTGATGATTACCAACAAATGTCCTTAAAGTCAAAGCTATGGTTTTTCCAGTAGTTGTGTATGGATGTAAGATTTGGACCATAGAGAAGACGCAGCACTGAAGAATTGATGCTTTCTAATTGTGATGTTGGAGAAGACTCTTGAAAATCCCTTGGACTGCATGGAGATCAGACGAGTCAACCCTAAAGAAATCAACTTCGAATATTCATTGGTAGGACTGGTGCTGAAGCTGAAACCCCAATACTTTGGCCACCTGATGTGAAGAGCTAACTCACTGAAAAAGGACCCTGATGCTGGGAAAGATTGATGGCAAAAGGAGAAGGGGATGGCAAAGGATGAGATGGTTGGATGTCATCACCAACTCAGTGGACATGAATTTGAGTAAACTCCAGGAGATAGTGGAGAATAGGAGAGCCTGGCATGGTGCATTCACAAGGTCACAAAAAGTCGGACACAACAGTGACTGAACAACCACAACAACCATAACAACAATATGTGTGCATATATTTTTCCCTAATAGTATATTTATACATTCAGGGAACTCTAAGAGGGGCTGTTTAGCTTGTGATATTAGCCAGGATATAATAAGATAGCAAACTGAAAAGATAAAGAAAGGTAGTGAGGAGCCAGTATAGAGTTTAATGATAATGATAATATGATCTACACCACACTTGTCCCTAGGTATCCACAGGGGATTTGTTCTAGGAACCCCCATGGATACCAAAATCTGCAAATGCTCAAGTACCTTATAAAAAAATGGCATAACATCTCCTGTATTTTAAATCATCTCCAGATTACTTATAATACCTAACATAATATAAATGCTATGTAAGTAGTTCTAAATACAATGTAAATGCTATGTAAATCACTGCCAGTACACAACAAATTCAAGTTTTGCTTTTTGGAAGTTTCTAAATGTATTTAATATTTTTGATCTTTAGTTTAATCCACAGTTATGGAGTCTATAGACATGGAAGATCAACAGCATTTAGAAGATAACTCTGAGAGGAATGTGAAGGATAAAGAAATTATGAGGGAAATTAGCACAGAAGCCATGCTGAAATGTATAATGGATGCTTACAAAGGACAATGGCAGATAAAATGGAATATATGCGGGCACTGGGGTGGGAGGCAGGTAGGTGACATTATGCAAATACACTTTGTGGAACTTGGCAATTATTAGATTTGGGAGATAGGATGTGGAAGGACATTTATTCATTTATTCAAAAATATATCTATAAATCTATTGCAATATAAAATGTAATTTAGTCCCAAAGAAAAATAAAATTCTGTCACTCATTTTTGTGACACTCTGAGTTCCAACTTGAAAAAAGGATGACAAACTTCATTCTGTCAGTTTATCTGCACAAAGCTGTCATCAATCTGCTTATTTGAGCTGAGCTGTCCTTATTTTATTACTGACCAATGCAGAGTTAATTGCCAAGTTTTCTTTGAGCAAAGCTGCATACACCTCCTGCCAGACAGCTGCAATCATCTAACCGTACTGAAGATATCTGAGGATTATTTCTTCCTTCTTAAAAATTTTGCAAGCAACTACTATCTGAGCTAGAACTCTGCCTCCAAAGAAATATTCTTGATTACTATAGGTTCATATTTGTTGTCTTATCTTCCTTGTATGGGGTTAATGTCCTTGTAACTTTTTTTTTCTAGTTAATTGTTATTGGAGTATAATTGATTTATTTTGCAACTATTTTTATCCTGGTATATCATTCATAAATGAAATTATATACCCACATTATCTTTCTTTCTTAAGAGTCAGATGAGACCAGAAAGTAGATAAGATTTCTATAGATAGCACAAGCCTAGATGTACACTTCTACTCTTCAATTCATATTATGCAGTTGTTAGTTTGTCTAGAGGCTCTTTTTCAGGATTATCCATTGACTGTTTTGGCTTATAGTCACATTTTTCACAATGGTCACATGGTCACAATGTGACCATGATTAATTCTTCCAGAGATAAACTGTAGATATAAAGGATTCTTCTAGGGGGTTCCCTGGTGACTCAGAAGGTAAAGAATCCACCTGCAATGCACGAGACCTGGTTTTTATCCCTGGGTTGGAAAGATCCTTGGAAAAGAGAATGGTTACCTGTTCCAGTATGCTTGCCTAGAGAATTCCATGGACAGAGAAGCCTGGCAGGCTACAGTCAATGGGGTCATAAACAGTCAGACATGACTGGTTGAACTCCTATAAGTTACAGTAAGAGGCAGATATTTATTTCAAATTTCTAAAATGTTTTAGGATGCTGTTGTTCAGTTACTCAGTCGTGTCTGACTCTTTGCAACCCTATGGACTACAACATGCAAGACTTCCTTTTCTTTCACCATCTCCCAGAGCTTGCTTAAACTCAAACACATTTTTATTATCCAAGGACAATTCTGTGAATTTACAAGTCAGTGGCTAGTATTATAATATGATTTTGAGTTAGGACCCACAAATCCAAAGTGGCAACTGCATTATTCGCTACATACACACATCACAATACATTGAAGTTTTGATCTTCAAATATTCTCTGAAAAGGAATGTTCAATTCAGTCACTCAGTCATGTCTGACTCTTTGTGACTGCAGGGACTGCAGCACACCAGGCCTCCCTGTCCATCATCAACTCCCAGAGTTTATTCAAACCCATGTCCATTGAGATGGCGATGCCATACAACCATCTCATCTTCTGTCGTCCCTTTCTCTACCCAGCTTCAATCTTTCCCAGTATCAGGGTCTTTTCAAATGAGTCAGTTCTTTGCATCAGGTGGCTAAAGTATTGGAGTTTCAGCTTCAACATCAGTCCTTCCAATGAACACCCAGGACTGATCTCCTTTAGGATGGACTGGTTGGACCTCCTTGCAGTCCAAGGGACTCTCAAGGGACTCTCTTCTCCAACACCACAGTTCAAAAACATCAATTCTTCAGCACTCAGCTTTCTTTATAGTCCAACTTTTGCATCCATATGTGACTCCTGGAAAAATCATAGCTTTGGCTAGACGGACCTTTGTTGGCAAAATAATGTCTCAGCTTTTTAATATGCTGTCTAGGTTGGTCCTAACTTTCCTTCCAAGGAGTAAGCATCTTTTAATTAAATGGCTGCAGTCACCATCTGCAGTGATTTTGGAGCCCCCCAAAAATAAAGTCTGTCACTGTTTCCACTGTTTCTCCATTTATTTGCCATGAAGCGATGGGACTGGATGCCATGATCTTAGTTTCTGAATGTTGAGTTTTAAGCCAATTTTTTCACTCTCCTCTTTCATTTTCATCAAGAGGCTCTTTAGTTCTTCTTTGCTTTCTGCCATAACAGTGGTGTCATCTGCATATCTGAGGTTATTTTTATTTCTCCCAGTAATCTTGATTGCAGCTTGTGCTTCATCTAGTCCAGCATTTCTCATGATGTACTCTACATATAGGTTAAATAAGCAGGGTGACAAATATACAGCCTGATGTACTCCTTTTCCTATTTGGAAACAGTCTGTTGTTCTATGTCCAGTTCTAACTGTTGCTTGCTGACCTGCATACAGACTTCTCAAGAGGCAGGTCAGGTGATCTGGTATTCCCATCTCTTTAAGAATTTCCCAGAGTTTGTTGTGGTCAAAGGCTTTGTCATTGTCAATAAAGCTGAAGTAGATGTTTTTATGGAACTCTCTTGCTTTTTCAATGATGCAGTGGATATTGGCAATTTGATCTCTGGTTCCTCTGCCTTTTCTAAAGCCAGCTTGAACATCTGGAAGTTCACAGTTCATGTACTGTTGAAGCCTGGCTTGAAGAATTTTAAGCATTACTTTGCTAGCGTGTGAGATGAGTGCAATTGTGCGGTAGTTTGAGCATTCTTTGGCATTGCCTTTCTTTGGGAAAAGGAAAGTACCCTGAGGTAAAATATAAGCATAATAGAAAATACAATTACCCCTTATTTAAAATCACACCTTTTGACATAGTAATGATAAGACAATTGATGCTAGTGAAGAATGTGATATAATTGTGCATGGATTCTGAGTATTACAATATAGTGAAGTCAACAACCACAACCCCTTATAAGAGCACCTCTACCCTTAGATGTGTGTATATATATACACTGCCCACTGTCAAGGGATTAAAATGAAAATACACATAGTTTTGAATTCAAAAAACTATAATATGATAAAAAAGGAAGAAGCTCTTTATCCCTTTCTGTTATATTACACTAGATATGAGATTACAGAATTATTTAGCAATATGTATGCTGTGAAAAATAATTTCTTGTGAATGATAAGTGTATAGAAGTAGTATACTGCAGTGTTTTGTAAGCTAAGATCAGAGAATAAAGCTATTCAAGTGTGAATCTCAGCTCCACAAAAGTGACAATTGAAGTCGCTCTGTCATGTCTGACTCTTTGCGACCACATGGACTGTAGCCTACCAGGCTTCTCCATCCATGGGGTTTTCCAGGCAAGAGTGCTGGAGTGAGTTGCCATTTCCTCCTCAGCTCCACAACTCAGATGTTATTTGATTCTGAACAAACAACTTAAGTTCTCTTAGTTTCATCTTTCTCAAATATAAATAAAATGTGAAGTAGTTGTAATAGTTACAATATTGGATGAGCTAATATGCATAGTGTTATAAGACTCTGCTTCACAAATTGATATCTATAAATATTAACTTGAAATTGCATCCAAGAGGTTCCCAGTGATGATGAACCCAATCTTGGATTTCTATTTACAGGTTGCTTTATATTTGAATAGGCTTTCCAGATGGCCCAGGTAGTAAAGAATTTGCTTGCAGTGGAGACCCTGTTCAATCTCAGGGTGAGGAAGATCCCCTGGAGAAGGGAATGGCCATCCACTCCAGTATTCTTGCCTGGAGAATTCCATGGACAGAAGAGCCTAGTGTGGTACAGTCCAGGGGGTTGCAAAGAATTAGATATGACTAAGTGATCAATATTTTCATTTACATTTGAAGAGTGTTATGTTTTAGATTTAATTAGCAAACATCAATGGTTTTGATTTATCGTAATGAACTCTTGGGTGGCCATGCATGGCCAAGCTGTGGCACATAGCTTCAGTGAGTACTCAAACCCCTTTGCCATGGACAAGTTGTGAGCCATAAAGGGGAAGATGATATCTATATATGATAAAATAAACCAACTTAAAATGTGCAAGGTTCAAATTTGACAAACACAGAGACGTAAATGACTTTCACTCCAACCAAGATGCAAATGATTTCACAAGGGCCTTGATATTGAAATTTAATGTGTTACATACACATGCTGTATATATGTACATTTGCTAATGCAGATTTTCAAATAAGAATAAAGGTAGTAGGCTGGTCTATCCCCAAATTTTAGGAGAATGATTACCTCAAAGAGAGTTTTCAAAAATATATTTTGAGTTAATCATGTTCCCCTGATTACTAATGACATTTCTTGGAAAGTAAAAATGTTTCATAAAGATTAATTTTGGAAGATGCATGGCTCAACAGTATAAAATTATTTATTTATGCACACATTTTGAGTTACTTAAGAGAACATGAACATTTCCTCAGCTTATCAGTGCCTAATAATGACTATTTTTCAGCTTCTTCTAGACTTCATCATAGGTTACTTGCTCCTCCTCCTCCCCATCTTCCTTCTCTTTCTTCTTTTTCTTTTTTTCATTTTTAAAGAGACAGAAACTATTTACTGAGGCTTTCTTTGTTATAAACCAAATTTATTCTCTAAGCTATACTGCTTTTGCTTCAAAGAATTGAAATATTTTTGGAGTCTTGTCTTCTCAGTCTTTTCATTTTATTCAGCTTAACTTTTAACTGATTATCATCTAATAAGTCAAAAGTTAGGAGAAAGTTATAAATTTTTAACCATACAGTAAAATCAATTAATTGCTGATTATTTCTCTCCTCAGTTCATTTCAGTTCAGTTCAATTGTTCACTCTTGTCTGACTCTTTGTGACCCCATGAATTGCAGCATGCCAGGCCTCCCTGTCCATCGCCAACTCCCAGAGTTCACTCAAACTCATGTCTATCGAGTTGGTGACGCCATCCAGCCATCTCATCCTCGGTCATCCCCTTCTCCTCCTGCCCCCAATCCCTCCCAGCATCAGAATCTTTTCGAATGAGTCAACTCTTCGCATGAGGTGGCCAAAGTTTTGGAGTTTCAGCTTTAGCATCAGTTCTTCCAAAGAACACCCAGGGCTGATCTCCTTTAGAAAGGACTGGTTGGATCTCCTTGCAGTCCAAGGTACTCTCAAGAGTCTTCTCCAACACCACAGTTCAAAAGCATCAATTCTTCAGTGCTCAGCTTTCTTCACATCCAACTCTCACTCTTAGATAAAAGAAATAATGATGACAAGTGAAGGAACAGCTGTTTCTCAAAACAGTTTGTCTTTGTAAGATTAATGATCAGTCAGAAACCCACATGTGGAATAAAGAGATATTCTCCATGTTTACAAATAGAAGAGATGAAAGCTTGGTTTATGAATTTGTTGTTACACAACTGCAAAAACTGGTTAAACATATTTTGTGAGAGGACACACTCAGTGTGTAGATAAGTGCAGCTACAGTGAAAGGTTTGTGTAAAAAGGTAAAAACAGATAATACGTAATATATATGTAGTACTTCAAGATTTACTTTACTTTTTTATTAGCTCATCAGATTTAATATTAGGAAAGTAAGTCATAAATTCTACTTTCACATGAGAATAGAAATCAGATCTTTATGAAACTTATCTGCATAAATGCATGTAGTTAGAAGTGAATTGGAATCAAATCCATTATTTTTCTTATTACAAAATAAAAATGTCAAGAAATTGCAGTCTTGAATGTAAGACTAATTCAAAGCTTTTTCTTATCCACAGTGTGATGATATAAAGGGAAATGAAGCTTGGTTACAGTTAAATAACTTGGAAATGAAAGTGAATTAAAACAAAAGAAACTGTGTAGAAAATTATTAATATGCTCTAGTAAGTATGGTGAATAGGATCTTACATAAAAGTCTACTAAGTGGATGAAAAAATGGAATATATATTAAGACATTGCAAATAAAAGGCAATGGAATTTGATGCTGTACAGAACACTGGAAGTAAAAAAAAAAGAAAAAAAAAGATAAATGTATAGTACTATTCCTAAAATTTCAACATAGAAAACAAAAGTTTAATAAGATGTGTATGTGTGTGTTTTCTTTGTAAGTGACAGGATAATCTACTCTTACTCTAGAGTTCTCTAGAATGATATGTGTGTATATATATATATATATATGCTGCTGCTGCTAAGTCGTGTCCAACTCTTAGCAACCCCATGGACTGCAGCACACCAGGCTCCTCTATCCATGGAATTTCCAGGCAAGAGTACCGGAGTGAGGTGCCATTGCCTTCTCCATATATACAGTTTGCGCTACTAATAGGTTGCTCTTTTACAGTTAGTGTGGGAGGTCCTAAAAAGGCAGAACATTTTCTTTAATTTCAAGATTCTTCCCGGCCACAGCTTCTGCCCAGATGCCTAGACCGAGCTGGGACACGTGCAGTTCACCACATAGTACCCCAAGACCCGGTTCAACACGAGCACTGACTCAAACACCATGTTTCTCAGCCACGGTGGATGCAGTGCTCATTCTTCCAGAGCCTGCCCTCCTGAGGCGGCAGAGAGGAGCTACCCCACAACCGTGATCAGGGGAAGCGGTGGAGAGAAGCAACCCCACGTCCAAGAATCCGCAGCTGCACAGACGCAGAAGGGCCGAGAGTATCTACTCCACGTTCAAAGTCAGGAGGGGTGGCTGTGAGGAAATACCCCTTGTCCAAGGTAAGGAGCAGCAGCTGCACTTTGCTGGAGCAGCCATGAAGAGATACCCCGCGTCAAAGGGAAGAGAAACCCAAGTAAGATGGTAGGTGTTGAGAGAGGCATCAGAGGGCAGACACACAAACCATAATCACAGAAAACTAGTCAATCTAATCACATGGACCACAGCCTTGTCTAACACAATGAAACTAAGCCATGCCCTGTGGGGCCACCCAAGACTGGTGGGTCATGGTGGAGAGGTCTGACAGAATGTGGTCCACTGGAGAAGGGAATGGCAAACCACTTCAGTATTCTTGCCTTGAGAACCCCATCAACAGTATGAAAAGGCAAAATGATAGGATACTGAAAGAGGAACTCCCCAGGTCAGTAGGTGCCCAATATGCTACTGGAGATCAGTGGACAAATAACTCCATAGAGAATAAAGGGACTAAGCCAAAGCAAAAACAATACTCAGCTGTGGATGTGACTGGTGATAGAGGCAATGTCTGATGCTGTAAAGAGCAATATTGCATAAGAACCTGGAATGTTAGGTCCATGAATCAAGGCAAATTGGAAGTAGTCAACAGGAGATGGCAAGAGTGAATGTCGACATTCTAAGAATCAGCAATCTAAAATAGAGTAGCCATCATGGTCAACAAAAGAGTCAGAAATGCAGTACTTGGCTGCAATCTCAAAAATGACAGAATGATCTCTGTTCATTTCAAAAGCAAACCATTCAATATCACAGTAAACCAAGTCTATGCCCCAAACAGTGACGCTGAAGAAGCTGAAGTTGAACGGTTCTATGAAGACTTACAAGACCTTTTAGAACTAACACCCAAAAAAAGATGTCCTTTTCATTATAGGGGACTGGAATGCAAAAGTAGGAAGCCAAGAAATACCTGGAGTAACAGGCAAATTTGACCTTGGAACTCAGAATGAAGCAGGGCAAAGACTAATAGAGTTTTGCCAAGAGAACACACTGGTCATAGCAAACACCCTCTTCCAACAACACAAGAGAAGACTCTACACAAGGACAGCACCAGATGGTCAGCACCAAAATCAGACTGACTCTTTTCTTTGCATCAAAAGATGGAGAAGCTCTATACAGTCAGCAGAAACAAGACTGGGAGCTGAATGTGGCTCAGATCATTAACTCCTTACTGCCAAATTCAGACTTAAACTGAAGAAAGTAGGGAAAACCACTAGACCATTCAGGTATGACCTCAATCAAATCCCTTATGATAACACAGTGGAAGTGAGAAATAGATTTAAGGGACTAGATCTGATAGAGCGCCTGATGAACTATGGATGGAGGTTCGTGACATTGTGTAGGAGACAGAGATCGAGACCATCCCCATGGAAAAGAATTGAAAAAAGCAAAATGGCTGCCTGAAGAGGCCTTACAAACAGCTGTGAAAAGAAGGGAAGCAAAATGCAAAGGCAAAAAGGAAAGATATAAGCATCTGAATGCAGAGTTCCAAAGAATAGCAAGAAGAGATAAGAAAGCCTTCTTCAGCAATCAATGCAAAGAAATAGAGGAAAACAACAGAATGGGAAAGACTAGAGATCTTTTCAAGAAGATTAGAGATACCAAGGGAACACTTCATGCAAAGACAGGCTTGATAAAGGGCAGAAATGGTATGGACCTAACAGAAGCAGAAGATATTAAGAAGAGGTGGCAAGAATACACGGAAGAACTGTGCAAAAAAGATCTTCATGACCCAGATAATCACGATGGTGTGATCACTCACCTAGAGCCGGACATCCTGGAATGTGAAGCCCAGTGGGCCTTAGAAAGCATCACTACGAACAAAGCCAGTGGGAGTAATGGACTTCTAATTGAACTATTTCAAATCCTAAAAGATGATGCTGTGAAAGTGCTGCACTCAATATGCCAGCAAATTTGGAAAACAGCAGTGGCCACAGGACTTGAAAAGGTCAGTTTTCATTCCAATCCCAAAGAAAGGCAATGCCAAAGAATGCTCAAACTACCACAATTGCTCTCATCTCACTTGCTAGTAAAGTAATGCTCAAAATTCTCCAATCCAGGCTTTAGCAATAAATGAACCGTGAACTTCCAGATGTTCAGGCTGGTTTTAGAAAAGGCAGAGGAACCAGAGATCAAATTGCCAACATCTGCTGGATCATGGAAAAAGCAAGAGAGTTCCAGAAAAACATTTATTTCTGCTTGACTGACTATGCCAAAGCCTTTGACTGTGTGGATCACAATAAACTGTGGAAAATTCTGAAAGAGATGGGAGTACAAGACTACCTGACCTACCTCTTGTTGAAACCTACATGCAGGTCAGGAAGCAACAGTTAAAACTGGACATGGAACAACAGACTGGTTCCAAATAGGAAAAGGAGTACGTCAAGTATTGTCACCCTGCTTATTTAACTTCTATGCAGAGTACATCATGAGAAACGCTGGGCTGGAAGAAGAACAAGCTGGAATCAAGATTGCTGGGAGAAATATCAGTAACCTCAGATATGCAGATGACACCACCCTTATGGCAGAAAGTGAAGAGGAACTAAAAAGCCTCTTGATGAAAGTGAAAGTGGAGAGTGAAAATGTTGGCTAAAGCTCAACATTCAGGAAACTAAGATCATGGCATCTGGTTCCATCACTTCAAGGGAAACAGGGGAACAGTGGAAACAGTGTTAGACTTTATTTTTTTGGGCTCCAAAATCACTGCAGATGGTGACTGCAGCCATGAAATTAAAAGACACTTACTCCTTGGAAGGAAAGTTATGCTTAACCTAGATAGTATATGCAAAAGCAGAGAGATTACTTTGCCAACAAAGGTCTTGTCAAGGCTGTGGTTTTTCCCGTGGTCATGAATTGGTGTGAGATTTGGACTGTGAAGAAAGCTGAACGCTGAACAATTGATGCTTTTGAACTGTGGTGTTGGAGAAGACTCTTGAGAGTCCCTTGGACTGCAAGGACATCCAGCCAGTCCATTCTGAAGGAGATCAATCCTGGGTGTTCTTTGGAAGGACTGATGCTAAAACTGAAACTCCAGTACTTTGGCCACCTCATGCATGCAAAAGCAGAGAGATTACTTTGCCAACAAAGGTCTTGTCAAGGCTGTGGTTTTTCCCGTGGTCATGAATTGGTGTGAGATTTGGACTGTGAAGAAAGCTGAACGCTGAACAATTGATGCTTTTGAACTGTGGTGTTGGAGAAGACTCTTGAGAGTCCCTTGGACTGCAAGGACATCCAGCCAGTCCATTCTGAAGGAGATCAATCCTGGGTGTTCTTTGGAAGGACTGATGCTAAAACTGAAACTCCAGTACTTTGGCCACCTCATGCGAAGAGCTGACTCATTGGAAAAGACTCTGATGCTGGGAGGGATTGGGGGCAGGAGGAGAAGGGGATGACCGAGGATGAGATGGCTGGATGGCATCACTGACTCGATGGACGTGAGTCTGAGTGAACTCCAGGAGATGGTGATGGACAGGGAGGCCTGGCGTGCTGTGATTCATGGGGTCACAAAGTGTTGGACACGACTGAGTGACTGAACTGAACTGAACTGATCCAATTTTGACTTTATTCATTTGATAAGAGATTAATTAATTCTTATCAGATTTCCAGGAAACAGAACATTTTAAACATACTGTGAGAAAACTCGGGGCATGGTGATAAACCTCAGGTTGCATATAAGGAATGAGGTTTATTCTATGTCCAAAATGTACTAAAATAGCTTATCAAGTCCAGATGAAGATTCAAAGAAACTTTTTTTTTTTTAATTTACTTAATTCACTTAACATATTCCTTCTATTAGCCCCAGGTGGACAGATGTTTGCTAAGTTGCTCCATCGTGTCCGACTCTTTGCAACCCCATGGACTTTGCGACCTCACTGGGCTCCTCTGTTCATGGGGATTCTCCAGGTAAGAACACTGGAGTGTGTTGCCATGCCTTCCTCCAGGGGAATCTTCCCAACCCAGGGATCAAATCCAAGTCTCCTGCATTGCAAGTAGATTTTTACCATCTGAACCAACAGGGAAGCCCAGGTAGACAGATATGTTACCATAAATTAATAGAAAATAAAGAAAGTTATCTGAGATACACATTTTTTTAGAATTCTTCTTCTGCAACCTATATCAAATTGAGAGAAACTTCCACAGTGACTGTTTGTATCTGCTCAAAATTCTTATATTGAAATCTAACCTCCACTAGGATGTGGGGCCTTTGGGAGGTGATAAGGTCATGAGGGTGAAGTCCTCATCCACAAGACTAGCATCCTAATAAGAGAGATCCCAGAATAGAAGTGAGAAGAGAAGATAGCACTTTAAGAACTAGGAAGTGGGACCTCATTATACATCAAGTCTGCCTTAAACTTCCTAGCCTCAGGTCTGTAAGAAATAAATTTCTATTCTTTAAAAGCCATCTAGCCTAAGACATTTTGTTATAGCACCCTGAACAGACTAACACAATAAGCATTTTGCCATACTGTTGTTCAGTTGCTAAGTTGTGTCCCATTCTTTGCGAACCTGTGGAGTACAGGATTCCAGTTTCCCCTGTCCTTCACTATCTCCCAGGCTTTGCTCAAATTCATGTCCATTGAGTCAAAGGTGCTAGCTAACCATCTCATCCTCTGCCAACTGCTTCTCCTTTTGCCTTCAATCTTTCCCAGCATCAGGGTCTTTTCAAATGAGTTGACTCCACATCAAGTGGTCAAACTACTGGAGCTTCACCTTCAGCATCAGTCCTTCCAATGAATATTCAGAGTGGGTTTCCTTTAGATTTGATTGGTTTGACCTCCTTACATTCCAAGGGACTCTCAAGAGCCTTTTCTTTAGTGCCACAATTCAAAAGCATCAATTCTTCCACGCCCAGCCTTTATGAACCACTCTCACATCCATAAGACTACTGGAAAAAACAGAGATTTGACTACACGTATCTGCCAGCAAAGCGATGTCTCTGCTTTTTAATATGCTGTCTAGGTTTGTCAGTGCTTTCCTTTCAAGTAGTAAGGAAATTTTAATTTCATGGCCGCATTCACAGTTCTATATTTTGCCGTATAGAACTATGTAAATATAATGAGTCTGCTATATTTTTAAAAGTTTTCCATAATTTTGAACTTCTGGTTTGTACATTTCACTGATTAGAATGTTTAAAGACATAGCAATGAAATGTATTGTTACTATTCTTGAAAAGAAAACATTAAAATAAATAATAATAACTAGCAGTTAAAATTAGCATCATCATTTCACCAGCCCATTTTGTGTACTAAAGATGTCACTAGTTTTAGGAGAATCATCACAAAGCACAGACAAATAATTATTTTATTGCTACAAAATGAGAATTGGGAGCATTACATGGCTCTTAAAACACTGTGCTTGGAATATTCAAAATATTGACTGCCATTTTCACAAAAAGCACTGTGAGCAGTCTGAAGACAGTCTAATTAACAGTCATTAAAAGTTTTACTTATTGCTTGCTATTCTTTCAGCATGTTGAAGCTGACACTTCAGCAGGGGTTTAAAGCCATGCTAGCATGACTTTTAGATTAGATATTTTAATATAGTTTGTTCCAAGAATTCATATATGTGTTTCAAGATTAAAATATAAAATCAACAATAACAGTAAAACGGTTGTCAACCACTGACTACACTATGTTATCAAAATGATGGAAATGTAGTTCTATACAAAAATAAACATTATGTGCTATCCATAGGGCATGATGAGATAAACATCAGTTTCTCTACTATAGCTACCATAATCATTAAAGAATCGATGGGAAATTAAACTGCACAAATCCTTAAGGGAAGAGGGGGAAAAAAAGCACAGCACTAAATGCAGAAAAGTTCAAATCAATTTTTCACCCTAAACATAGTGAGTTCATTAGTAGTGCTAACATAAAGGCAAAGGTAAATACAGTATAATGGAGATTTTTATCTTCTTTTCACTTTAATTATAAGGTTGCCTAAGTCAACCTACTTTTTAAACTTTTACAAAAGAGTATATTCATATAGTAGTGGAACTGTATTATGAATTAATAAAATAAAAAAGATGATTTTATGTAAAGAAATTCTGCATGTGAAGATGTAGAATAAAAAGGGATTCTACCAGGTTTTTCTTTCTTTCTTTCTTTCTTTCTTTTCTTATTTTGCAGCTAACATGAAAGCTGTATAAGTCAGGCAATCTTTTCAAAATCAATGTTCAAATCACAAAGGTGGTTCCTTAAAAGTATACTCATGTACACAAAGACAAAAAGAAAGCAATTTTCAAACAAAAGCAATTTTCAAAATGCTGTGCTCACACTGCTTCAGTCAGATGAGTTCTATGCCCACTTGACCTTCAATCATATTTCTCATTTCATCATTTTGATGAAAATTAGTGGGGCAGATGATGTTTGGTCATCCTCCTTGAAAGTGAATCCAGTTGCAGACATATTTTTCTGGAAAATATCATTTTTCAAGTAATGCAACATGGACATAAACATCAATAGCTTCATTATCCTAAAATAAGTATCGCCTTTGATCAGTTAGATTTATCTCAGCACTGATAACAAAAATAAAGGAAATTGTCTGGGCATTGGTTTGGTCAAAGTAAAGTTACATATGAAGCTGCTCTAGCTCAACACCTATGTGGAGAGGGAGAAATGTAGAATGATAGAGAAGGAAGGGGATGAGAGAGCCCAAGAATGAGAGAAATGAACAGTTGATCTAGCAAGCATGTTCTGCTGACAATTTCTGGAAAGAACAACAAACCTATTGTACAGCAAGTGAGCTAGTCATTTTCTGAACATCTTCAGCTTTTAGAAAATGCAGTGCTGATAATTCTCTGCTCTGTTTAATTGAAAAACAATGTCTGGTGACTGATTTTTCATTTTAGACACTAAGACTTAAAGCTAGGTAAATTTCCAAGATAAAATATCTTATGAGGTTGAAAGTATATATATAGTTAATGAAATAAAATGTCATGCTGAAGAATTGATGTTTTTGAATGGTGGTGTTGAAGACTCTTGAGAGTCCCTTGGACTGCAGGGAGATCAAAACAGTCAATCCTAAAGGAAATCAGTCCTGAATATTCATTGTAAGGACTGATGCTGAAGCTGAAACTCCAATCCTTTGGCCACCTGATGCGAAGAACTGACTCATTTGAAAAGACCCTGATGCTGGGATTGAAGGCAGAAGCAGAAGTGGGCAACAGAAGATGAGATGGTTGGATGGCATCACTCACTGGATGACATGAATTTAAGCAAGCTCTGGGAGTTGGTGATGGGCAAGGAAATCTGGTGTCCTGCAGTCTATGGGGTTGCAAAGAGTTAGACATGACTGAGCGACTGAACTGACTTGAATGTCATGATCAGATTACTTTATATAAAGCCAAAGCAAAATAAAAATCTACCCCCCAAAAGATGATCATATTCATGACCCTAGAGTTCATTCATTTAATACTGTTTCTCCAAGAACCTCTTATGTGGCATCTTAAGATCAAAGTATTAATAGGACATAGTCCTTACCCAGGAAGAACTTAAAGCATGTCAGCGGGAAGAAGACCCAGGTAAACTAAGTACAGCATGGTTTCCATAACAGAGGTTAAATAGTTTTCTATGAGATCAAAGAGAGAACAAAGCAATCAGCCTTTTGGTAAACTGGAGAAAGTGTTCATCACAGAAGTAAACATTTCAGATGGATTTTCAAAGAATAATCATTGTTGATTGAGCCAAAAGAGTTTAAGACTGCAGTGAAATATAATTCTAAACAAAGCAACAACTGTACAAAAGCATGAAGGAATGTGTCTGTCTGTTTAGAGAACAATAAATAATTTTATTTGGATGGGATTCCAGATGATACACATGTGTGAGGTTGTGATTGGACAGGATGCTGTAAAAGTAGAATTAGGCCAAAATGCAAAGGGCATTGTATGCAAATATGTGTGTGTGTGTGTGTGTGTGTGTGTATATATATTTCTTTTTAATAAGAAGAATGCAATGAACAAATGTGGTTTCTAGAGCAAAAACTCTGAATCATGAAATGGGAAATTTTGGAGACTGACCATGAGGTTGTGTGGGTCACTATGCAGTATTTTGCCATCCAGCACCACACCTGCTATGTAGCAAACACTAAATATTTGTTGAATTAATGATGGGTGAATGAACACAATGATATGAACACAGTGAAATGCATCTGAACTAATGTACTTAACAGAGAAGGCAGAAACACAAAAGCTATAATATTCACAAAGTCAATGTCTATGAAAATGGCATTATGTTAGGTAAGAAATTGTGATGATTAAGACAGAGAATGGTTACAGAGTCAGCACTACTTATGAATATTAAACACAGCAGAATGCCCTCAGTTTTCATTGTTACTTGCCTTTATTTTATAAACAAATAGAATTTAAACACACTGCCTTGACTGTGAAGGGAAGCCTAAAATTGGTTCAATTCTATTGGGAGATGAGTCACAGCATCATTTTTAAATGTATGTGACATTTAAATTAAAATCTACTACTTCAGGTTTTAATTTTTTAGTACCTAAATAATTATTTTTTTACAGCTATTCATATTAAACCTCAATATTAATTTCCAAGCTGTGAATACATTGCACATTAATACTTAAATGGGCTGCAAATTTTTAGACTGCTTAACAGCAAGTCACTTTAGAAATATCATTATCCAAAATGTACATAGAGCCTAGTCAATCTTAGCAAATGCCTTCATGTATGTTGGGTTTGTTTATGAAGATATAGTAGCAGAGAGGGGACAGAAGGAGAAATCAAATTTTAGAGAGAAAATAAGCAATGCTACAATAAGAAAGACACTAATGAAGTAACAGAAAAGCAGACCAAATGTAATTTTAATCTGTCAATATGCACAAAAGTGCAACAAAAAGATTCACACACAAAAGTCTTTGTATACAAGACTGAGGTAAAGGTCTGCAGCTGGCAATTGTATTGCATGCATTCTAGGAGGTAAGGGTTTTTGAAAGGCATTTAGTTTTAAATGACTCAGTGTTCCTTTGAATGTCCTCAGCAGGACCAGAAATGGAGGATTCAATTTTCAAAGATAATTGTGTCAGATAACTGCCTCATGTCTTTTCAGCAAGAATCTGATAAACACCTAATTACTAACCAAGTGATTTTAGAGCTATATTGCTGGGCTGATGGGACGGCTACCTAGAAATACCTGGTCATTCAATGTATCAGGAGGGAAATGCAGTTGGATTGTAAATTAATTTCATTTATTTGGCTAATGAAATCTTATCAACTATCCTAAAGAAACAATTATTATTGTAACAGAAGAGCAAAAATTTCATCATAAAATCAATTATAACCCCCCAAATAAATTCTCACTACATCACATCTAAAACATCCAACTGAAAATAAAAATAGGTCCATTTGGAGTTTCTCACAGTTTATCTTCTTTGGCAAGCTTTGTGTAACTTGTGGATGCTGTCTATTATGCTAAGAAAAGCATATTTTAATAATTTTGGATATTGGAATTTTGTACAACACAATAAAATATATTAGCTATAAATGCAGGACTATTCCTCTTCAAATCTATAGGCATGTACACTCAGCTGGACTCTTGACTATTTCTTCATATGATTCCCTTTTTATACCCCTGGCCTTTACCTGCTGTTTCATGTTGTTATATACAGTGTAAGGCCTAAAATTAAGGCCTAAGAGTATATGTTTCCTTGACATCTGGTGAAATCAGGATAGCCTCAAATGGCCTAACTATAAGTAAGAGAGTTAATTCTTAGGTAGGTTGATAAGAAGCTGGGGTCTCCAAGGAGAAGAAAGGGGTCTGGGACTCTCCAGGAGGAGACAGAGGTCTGGGGTTCTGAAGGAAGAGAAAAGAACAAACTTTTTTTTCTACATTTCTTAGCCTTAGTCACATAAAACATTTTTTTTCTTTTTCTTTAATCCCAGACTTGATAATTACACAACAAATTAACTCAGCTTAAACTCTGTTCTAAGGATTATATAACAACAATGTATCCTGCTTGAGGACAGTTTTCTCCTTCTTGAGAAGCTTCTGACTAATCCTATTTTCTTAAAAAGTAAATTGTGGGAGTCGATCTGGTAAAATGACTACAACCTTGAGAAATTCTTTTGATTTACTCTAATAACCAATGGAAAAAGTATATAGCTCCCTTGCTAAGACTAGTGAGATGGCACTCTCCACCTGATGTCTATGTCAGAAGCTTTCTCTGTCTCTTTTCACTGTAATGAAACTTCTACCACACAAGAGCCCTGACTGGTCAAGCCTGGTCCCTAGTCCAGAAGCTAATTCTTCAGAATCATGAATCCAACATCATTCACTGTAAGCTATCAAAAACTTCCCTTTCCACTCCTGTGAATAAAGTCCTGTATACAAACCCCAAGAGTGCCAGCTGGGACAGTGCAGGAGCAGCCTAGAGGAGTTACCTCTGCCCAAGGCCAAGGGTGGCCGGGAGNCGGATCTTGCTTCTATCACCAGTCACATCCATAACTGGGTATTGTTTTTGCTTTGGCTCCATCCCTTCATTCTTTCTGGGTGACTATCATGTAATAAACTATAAGGGGAAAGACTCTGAAGATGCATATACATGTATATGTATAAAGCACTTGGCCATACACCTAAAATTAACACCACATTCTAAATTGACTTTCCTTCAATAAAAAATAAAATTAAAATATTAATAATTTACTTAAATGTGTCATCAATAAACAAAACCTCAGTGTGATGCCAGTTTCCTAATATCTACATTAATGAGAGAATTTTCTAAAATTAGAGAAAGTGTGCCCACAGACTTTCCTCTGGAACTGTCAGTCTGCCAGTCTTGAATCCTTGCAAGCCACCTGACAGAGACTGGGTGACAAAGAGGAGCTAAGAGTTCTTTCATAAGAGCTGCGTGGTGCTTCATCCATCAGTCATGTCCAACTCTTTGCAACTCCGTGAACTGTAGCCCATCAGGCTCCTCTGTCCATGGGGATTCGCCAGGTGAGAATACTGGAGTGGGTTGCCATGCCCTCCTCCAGGGGATTTTCCCAACCCAAGGACTGAACTCAGGTCTCCTGCACTGCAGACAGATACTTTACCATCTGAGTCACCAGGGAAGCCCAAGAATACTGGAGTGGGTAGCCTAGCCCTTCGCCAGGGGATCTTCCTGATCCAGGAGTCAAATCAGGGTCTCCTGCATTGCAGGCAGATTCTTTACCAGCTGAGCCACCAGGGAAGCCCACAAAAGAGCTAAGTACCCCTTAATCACATCTCACCACCCCAGGTGGGTGTGAAGATGATAAAGGAAAAAGTGCACAAAGCTAGAGATCAACTAAACCCCACAGTGTTGGTGGCGTGGCCACCCGTTCACTGGGACTAGATCAGGAGAGTTTGGAACTAAAAAATCTAAATTAGAACCCACTGGAATGACTAAAATTAATAAGGCTGACAATATGAAGTGTCAATGAGAATTTGGAGCAACTGGAACCTACATGTGCTGGTGGGAGTGCAAGTCACTATAATCGTCTTTAAAAACTATCTTTAAAACTGATCATGCGCATATCTTCTGATTCAGCGATCCCCTTCCCAGATATCTACCCAGGAGAAACCAGTGCTTATGTCCACTAACAGCCAGGTATAAAAAACATGTACTTAGCAACTTTATCCATCACAGCTCAAAACTGGAAACAACCAAATGTCTACTAAGATGAGAGTTCTCTGCTGGTCCAGGGATTAGGCGGGCCTTCCCTGGTGGCTCAGCAGTAAAGAATCTGCCTGCAATGCAGGAGACCCTGGTTTAATCCCTGGGTTGGGAAGATCCCCTGGAGAAGGAAATGGCAAGCCACTCCACTATTCTTGCCTGGAGAATCCCACGGACAGAGAAGACTGGCGGGCTACAGTCCATGGGGTCGCAAGAGTCAGACGTAATTGAGTGACTAAACCACCAGCACCAGTGGTTTAGGACTGAGCACTTTCAATGCCAGGGCCTTGGTTCAGTCCCTGGTCAGGGAACTGAGCTCCCATAAGCTGGGAGGCACACCACCAAGAATGGAGTGATAAATTATCCCATACATACAGAAATGAATATCATAGTTTTAAAAAGCTAAACCAAAACTATGGATAAATCGCTAAGATATAACGATGAGTTAAAGAAACCAGACTAAAAGAGCGTGCAACTGCATGAAAGCAAACAGCAGGTAAAACTAATTTACAGCAAATGAAGTTAGAATAGCTGTCATTTCTGGGAGAAGGGAGATACTGCCTAAGCGGGAACACGGGGGAGTCTGCTAGGATGTAGGAGATATTTTCTACTTTAAATTGGGTGCAGTTAAATGGGCACACAAATGTCAGCATTTATTGAGTCTTCACACATTAAGACTGGTGTACTTTTCTAAATGATTACTATAACTAAATTTTTAAAGATCGAGACTCATGGCATATGTAATTTGGAGCTGGATAGACTAGCAAAATAGTGACCATTACTAAATTTTATAAGAAATTGTTCAGACTATTGACTCCATAGCAATCCCTAGAACGCGGGGGAGGGGACTTTGGGAAGTGATACATATATATTAATATTTATTTGTTGTATTTGTATGTTAATCACTCAGTTGTGTCCAACTCTTCACAATCCCACAGACTGTAACCCGCCAGGCTCCTCTGTCCATGGAATTCTCCAGACATGAATACTGGATTGGGTAGCCATTCCCTTCCCCAGGGTATCTTCCTGACCCAGGGATCTTCCTGACCCAGGGATCGAACAAGGGTCTCCTGCATGGCAGGCAGATTCTCTACTGTCTGAGCCACCAGGGCATCAGCCGTAGGTACACATATATCCCTTCCCTCCTGAGCTTCCCTCCTGCCTCCCCATCCCACCCCTGCAGGTCATCACAGAGCCCAGGCTGAGTCCCCCGTGCTGCACAGCAGCTCCCCACTAGCTGTCTCGCTCACACATGGCAGCACATACACTTCAATGCTGGTCTCTCAGTCTGACCCACCCTGTCCTTTCCCGAGATTCCCTGAGAACCAAACATGTGACATATGAGCAGAACACCGCCAACATACTGCTTGAAAAGCAAATGTTCCAGCCTGAAATGCACTGGTGGGAAGTCTTAGGATAATGCTGCCAACAAAAATATATTAGCCATGTCGGTGGAAATAATCAGTAAGCAATCTAACAGGAAAAGAAAATAGTTATTTATGCACCAAACTGAGAACTGCCACCTGGGATACAGCCTCTCAGATAACTCTGAGGAACTGCTCCAGAGAAGTATGGTATATCTTGTCAGAAAAAGAACATCAAACAAGTCAAAGATACCTTCCTTAAAGGTTCAAAAAAAAAAACAGACCAGCTGCACCCAGAGAGTCAGCATGACCTTGGTACCTGGGAAGGGAGTCTTATCATCAAAGGAAGACTAGCATTGTATCCCAGGAAGGGAGGTATTTAATCTGTTCTTTATTTCTGGTCAGTGTTCCCTCTTCTTTAATAATTAAAGCAGCAAAAATAATGAAGTGGCCAAATTATTGTAACTGCTAAAATCCCAGATTGTGTGTGTGTGTGCGTGTGCGTGTGAGCGCGCACATGCGCACATGTTTGACTCTCTGCAACCCCATGAATTATGTAGTGAAATCCAAATTTAACTGGCTTGAAAGAGATTATTCAGAAAATGATTAATTTTCACACCAGGAAGCTGTATCGTTTTCTCTTTTTCTACCTGACTGCTATCACTTTTCCCAAGAAGAGTAAATTTTCATCCCTCTAAGTCAGTTATTTAATCTGAACCTCCCTATCAGTTTCTACCATGTTCTATGAACATCAATTATTTTCCTTATTGCTTCAGGAAAAAAAAAAATCCTTTAAGTCTGAATTTATTGTATATTCCCCAAATTAATTGTATCTCTTTTCAAGAGAAAGTGCTTGTTCTCAATTAACAATTTCTTCAAAATTCATATAATTTTTATGCTTTTGGCTAGTTTTATCTTTTAAATTATTTTTATTAGAGTATAGTTACTTTACAATGTTGTCTTAGTTTCTACTGAGTGCATGCAATTTTAGTGTTATTATTTATGCTATTATGACTTTGAATAAATAAAGGAGTGAATAAAAAAATTAAAGCAGATGTGTAATGTATGTTTGTTAGGCCACAAACAGCCTGCTCAAGTTAGCATAAAGTTTTAGATAAATCATATACAAACCAAAATGACTTCCCCATACCTCAAAGTGTAAAAATTTATTTCATCAGCCACATGTGTAATTCTAAATTTTCTAGTAAGCATAATGTTCTGTAGAACAAATATTTTAAAAAGTAACAAAACCAGTGAAGCTGAATTTTTAAATATATTTTATTGAATCCAATATAGTTAGCATGTTATCATTTCAACATGTAATCAGTAGAAAAACAATGAGATATCTTACTTTGTCTTTTGTGCTGTCTTTGAGATACGGCATACATTGTGTGATTCAGCACATCTCAGTCTGGACTAGGCACATTCCAAAGAGGAGACGTCGGCCCCAAACAGACGGGAGTGTTGGTGACGAAGGGAAAGAGTGGAAATCACAGAAGAATGGCCAGAAGTGCTTCCTTCGGAAGGTCTGATGAAGGGGCTTCACCCCGCCGGCCCCTCTCCGTTTCACTTCTGTGGGGTAAATCCTTGTGCGTGCCGCTGCAGTCCTGTTCGACTCTGTGAGCCCGCGGCCTATAGCTCTCCAGGCCCCTCTGATGGGGTTCTCCAGGCTAGAACACTGCGTAGGTGGCCATGTCCTCCCCCGGGGACCTTCCCGACCCCGGGATCCAGCCCTGCTTCCCACGCCTCCCGCGCCTCCCGAACCAGCAGGCGGGCTCCCCCGGGGTCCAGCCCCGCCTCCCGCACCTCCCGTGCTGGCAGGCGGGCTCCCCCGGGATCCAGCCCGCGCCTCCCGCACCTCCCGTGCTGGCAGGCGGGCTCCCCCGGGATCCAGCCCACGCCTCCTGCGCCTCCCACACTGGCAGGCGGGTTCTTTACCACCAGCACCGCCTGGGAAGCCCTTATCCCGTAGGCAGGTCATTATCAGATATCAAACTTGGGCTTGCTTCCTCAGACTCACGACGATGCGGCCACTTGACACGTCATTGTCCTCTTCGTTTCTACTTTCGTCACTGGGCAGAACCATCAGTGACATTGTTGCCTATGTGGATAACCCAGCCATTGTGCTCTGAGGGCAGCCGAATGCTGTCCAGCGGGAGGAGGTGGTCACGGACCTCTTTGGGGATCTCAAAAATTATGGACTGCATTTCAGGGAAAATAAAAGTCAACAGAATTTTGCATCTAATGGCACGGTATTCACAACACTCCTGAAGAAGTATATTTAGTCTATTTAGTCTCCAGTTTGGGTAGCGCTTGTGGTAAAGAACCCAGTCTGTCAATGCAGGAGACTGGGGTTTGATCCTTGGGTCAGGAAGATCCCCTGGAGGAGGGCGTGGAAACCAACTCTAGTATTCTTGTCTGGAGAGTTCCCTGGACAGAGGAGCCTGGCGGGCTACAGTCCGTACAGTCGCAAAGAGTCAGACATAGCTGGAGCACACACGCACAGTCTTTAGTTTATTATTCTTCCCTAGAACGAAGTCCAGTTTCCTTTAAATACCAAGCAAGGTCTCCCGTGACCCAGTCCCTGCCACTGGCCTCGTCTCCCGCTGCTTGTCCGCTGTCCACAGGCGTCCCTGCATTCTTCTGAAATGACACTGACATACTTTGCAGTTTCTCTGTGCATTCACACATCTTGTTCTCTCTACTAAAAGCCCTTCCTCGCTTCCCAGGCGTACTCCTCTGCAGCTCAAACATCACCTCTGAGAAACCTGCCCTGACTCATCGTCTTACCGTCATTAAGTCAGTAACTTCTGCTATGCATAGGCTCCCACGCAATACTTCTAACCTCACATTTGGTACTCTGATACAACCGTTTGCTTAAATGTCTGTCTGCTTCCACAAAACCAGGAGCATCTTTAGAGTAGAGCCTGTGTTTTCCACATTGTATTCCTCTCACTTTGCGTAGTATCTGGAATCAACTGATGTTGATAAAATATTGTGTACAAAAATAGAATTATCTAACCTTCAGAAACAGCTTAAACAGTGAGATGCTGGCAGATATGTACAAATTTCACATATTCATCTTATACCAAGGATATTTGCTTGGGTCTTGAAGAAAGCTTGATTTCCCAGAAAGTTTAAATGTGAGAAGAAAAAAAAGCATTTTTCTCTGCCTATTCTTTCTCCTTTATTTAGAAGTGAATTCTGGATGGCTCTTTAAAAAAAAAAATCAAGTCAACAAATATTAAAGGAACACCACCTATGTTGAGAGTACAGTTTGCTCTGTAATCTGGTTCCTTCCTGAAAAGCCGTGTATAAGTCCACAGCCATGCGATGTACCAGGACACAGGGAGACAGGGGGAAAAAATGGAAATGCTCAGTAAGTTAGGAACTAGTTGATGACTCACTGAGATGGAGAATTTTGTTAGCATATCAAAGGCAGGCAATTTTGTCCACATTAGGTGTCCTCATTTCTGTGTAATTAGAAATTATATTATCCAGTAGTTAAAATCGTAAACTGATAAATTTTGTTACTTTTAAAATTTTATTTTACTGAAGCGTAATTGACTTACAATGTTGTGTTTATTTCTGTCATACAACAAAGTGATTCATATATATACACATATATTCTTTTTCATATTCTTTTCTATTATGGTTTATCACAGGATACAGAATATAGTTCTCTGTGCTATAAAGAGAGCATTGCTGTTTATTCATCCTATATATAATAGTTTGTGTCGGCTAATCCCAAACCCCCAATCCTTCCCCAAATCTTCCCCCTCAGCAACCACAAATCTGCTCTCTATGTGTGTGAGTCCGTTTCTCCTTCATACATAAGTTCACTGAATCACATTTTAGGTACAACATATAAGTGATGTCAAATATCTGTCTTTCTCTTTCTGACTTACTTCACTTAGTGTGATAATCTCCAGGTCTTGTACACGTTGCTGCAGATGGCATTATTTCATTCTGTTTTATGTCTGAGTAGTATTCCGCTATGTATCCATTCATCTGCAGATGGACACTTAGGTTGCTTCCATGTCTTGGCTATTGTAAATAGTGTTGTTACTGATATGGCTAGGTGGTGTTTCAGAGGACAGCGGGACTTTGATGAGCTCCAGTCTCAGTGCAGAAAGAGTTTGCCAAGAAGCAAAGTGATAGATAAGTGATTTATTAGACTAGGATGCTGTGGGACATGCAAGTGGGCGTAAAAGAGGGGAACACACCTGAGAACTTAGTAGGGTACAGTTTTAAAGTCCAAGGAAAAGTAGGCTGGGGGAAAGACCACCTTCTTCCTCACCTTGAATGGAACATGATGATTCTATTGTCAGCTCTTCCTCCGTGTCAAGCAGGGGAGCTTTCTTGTCCCTGTGTAGTCAAGTGTGGACTGTCCTGGCACAGTGGAAATGAGCAAAAAGTCAGTAACCTATACTATAAATGGTAAATCATCTCAGGTTTTAGTATAATCTCACCCTTTGCTTATACTTTTGTTTTTAATGCATGCAGAGAACTGTGCCCTGGGAATCATTAACTTAGCTCATTGCGTACGATGTAGGTCTCAGGCACCGACGCTTCATTGCTTTGGGGCATCTTTCAAGCTTCTGTTGCATGGTTTTGCTGCTGAGCAAATCTGCTTGGGTTTGTGGTTAAGCAAGCCTGCTTTCTTGGGTAATCATTAACTTACAAGGTTTCCCCACTTTTTCTTTCCTTACAATCCCCTAGTGGGAAAACTATTAAATCACCCACTTCGTTCCTTTATTCTGTCTCTATCACTGTGAACATTGGGGTGCATGTATTTTTTTAATTATAATTTTGTATAAATGTTACCAAGTCCAAGCTTGCTCTGCTCACCACATGACAGGTCTATGAATCTGAGAGATGAGTGTTGAGGCAAGGAAAATGGCTTTATTTGGAAAGCCAGCTAAGAAGACATCATACTAGTGTCTCAAAACAACCACCTTGTTGGGGTCTGGATGCCAGGTTCTTTTATAGAGCCAGAGAGAGAGAAGCAACAAGGAACTAAAGTCAAAAGGTAGAACACAGAGGGAGAGGAGGTGAGGAAGTAAAGTAAAAGGGTCTTCAGTCTTGCAAAACATCTCTGGGAAGGGCCAGGATTCGGCAGTCTTTCGTAGCTCTCCTTGCTATTCTTATATAGCAAGGAGAACTCTGCATTCCAATGGGTATATCTTTCCTTTTCTCCTTTGCTTTTTGCTTATCTTCTTTTCACAGATATTTGTAAGGCCTCATCAGACAGCCATTTTGCCTTTTTGCATTTCTTTTTCTTGGGGATGGTCTTGATCCCTGCCTCCTATACAATGTCACAAATCTCCTTCCATACTTCTTCAGGCACTCTGTCTATTGGATCTAGTCTCTTAAATCTATTTCTCACTTCCACTGTATAACCAATCATAAGGGATTTGATTTAGGTCATACTTGAATGGTCTAGTGGTTTTCCCTACTTTCTTCAATTTAAGACTGAATTTGGCAATAAGGTGTTTATGATCTGAGCCACAGTCAGCTCCCAGTCTTATTTTTGGTGACTGTATAGAGCTTCTCCATCTTTGGCTCCAAATTAGAGATGCCAGGGGACATTTCATGCAAAGATGGACTTGAAAAAAGACAGAAATGGAATGGACCTAACAGAAGCAGCAGCAGATATTAAGAAGAGGTGACAAGAATACACAGAAGAACTCTACAAAAAAATCTTCATGACCCAGATAATCATGATGGTGTGATCACTCACTTAGAGCCAGACACCCTGGAATGTGAAGTCAAGTGAGCCTTAGGAACCATCATTATGAACAAAGCTGGTGGAGGTGATGGAATGCCAGTTGAGCTATTTCAAATCCTAAAAGATAATGCTGTGAAAGTGTTGCACTCAATATGCCAGCAAATTTGGAAAACCCCACAGTAGCCACAGGACTGGAAAAACCAGTTTTCATTTCAATCCCAAAAAAGGCAATGCTAAAGAATGTTCAAACTACAGCACAATTGCACTCATCTCACATGCTAGCAAACTAATGCTTAAAATTCTTCAAGCCAGGCTTCAACAGTACATGAACCATGAACTTTCAGATATTCAAGCTGGATTTAGAAAAGGCAGAGGAATTAGAGATCAAATTGCCAACATCCGCTGGATCATCGAAAAAGCAGGAGAGTTCTAGAAAAACATCTATTTCTGCTTTATTGACTATGCCAAAGCCTTTGACTGTGTGGATCACAATAAACTGTGGAAAATTCTGAAAGAGATGGGAATACCAGACCACCTGACCTGCTTCCTGAGAAATCTGTATGCAGGTCAAGAAGAAACAGTTAGAACTGGACATGGAACAACAGTTCAGTTCAGTTCAGTCACTCAGTCGTGTCTGACTCTTTGCAACCCCATGAATCACAGCCAGGCCTCCCTGTCCATCACCAATTCCCGGAGTTCACACAGATTCACGTCCATCGAGTCAGTGATGCCATCCAGCCATCTCATCCTCTGTCATCCCCTTCTCCTCCTGCCCCCAATCCCTCCCAGCATCAGAGTCTTTTCCAATGAGTCAATTCTTCACACGAGGTGGCCAAAGTACTGGAGTTTCAGCTTTAGCATCATTCCTTCCAAAGAAACCCAGGGCTGATCTCCCTCAGAATGGACTGGTTGGATTTCCTTGCAGTCCAAGGGACTCTCAAGAGTCTTCTCCAACATCACAGTTCAAAAGCATCAATTCTTCGGTGCTCAGCCTTCTTCACAGTCCAACTCTCACATCCATACATGACCACAGGAAAAACCATAGCAGACTGGTTCCAAATCAGGAAAAGAGTACATCAAGTACATATTGTCACCCTGCTTATTTAACTTCTATGCAGAGTACATCATGAGAAATGCTGGACTGGATGAAGCACAAGCTGGAATCAAGATTGGCAGGAGAAATATCAATAACCTCAGATATGCAGATGACAGCACCCTTATGGCAGAAAGTGAAGAAGAACTAATGAGCCTCTTGATGATAGTGAAATAGGAGAGTGAAAAAGTTGGCTTAAAACTCAACCAGAAAACTAAGATCATGGCATTTGGTCCCATCACTTCATGGTAAATAGATGGGGAGGCAAGGGAAATAGTGACTTTATTTTGGGGGGCTCCAAAATCACTGCAGATGGTGACTGCAGCCATGAAATTCAAAGACACTTCTCCTTGGAATAAAAGTCATGACCAACCTAGACAGCATATTGAAAAGCAGAACATTACTTTGCCAACAAAGGCCCATCTAGTCAGAGCTATGGTTTTTCCAGTATTCATGTATGGATGTGAGAGTTGGACTATAAGGAAAGCTGAGCACCAAAGAAGTGATGCTTTTGAATTGTGGTGTTGGAGAAGACTCTTGAGGGTCCCTTGGACTGCACGGAGATCCAATCAGTCCATCCTAAAGGAAATCAGTCCTGAATGTTCATTGGAAGGACTGATGCTGAAGCTGAAACTCCAATACTTTGGCCACCTGATGTAAAGAACAAACTCATTGGAAAAGACCTTGATGCTGGGAAAGATTGAAAGTGGGAAGAGAAGGGGACGACAGAGGATGAGATGGTTGGATGGCATCACCAACTTGATTGACATGAGTCTGAGTAAACTCCAGGAGCTGGTGATGGACAGGAAGCCTGGTGTGCTGCAATCCATGGAGTCGAAAAGAGTCAAACAGAATTGAATGATTGAATTGAACTGAGGCTTTGGAAAGGGTGTGGTAGTCTCTTCTTTATCTGTAGCCATTCACAGGTGAGCAGGGTTAAATTACTTCACTGTGAGTCAAACAAGGGTACTTTAGTTTCACAGTCAGGCAGAGGGGCACAAGCCTTTCCTTGTTGTTGTTCATGTCCTGCTCTTTGTGACCCCATGGATGGCAGCACGCCAGTCTCCCCTGTCCTTCACAATCTCCAGAGTTTGCTCAAACTCATGTCCACTGAGTCGGTGATGCCATCCAACAATCTCATCCTCTGTTAACCCCCTTTTTTTTTAATATAAAGTTATTTATTTTAATTGGAGGCTAATTACTTTACAATATTGTATTGGTTTTGCCATACATCAACATGAATCCACCACTGGTGTACACATGTTCCCCATCCTGAACCCCTCCTCCCACCTCCCTCCCCATACCATCCCTCTGGGTCATCCCAGTGTTACCCCCTTCTTATCCTGCCCTCAATCTTTCCCAGCATCAAGGTCTTTTCAAATAAATCAGCTCTTTGAATCAGGTGGCCAAAGTATTGCAGCTTCAGCTTCAGCATCAGTCTGCTGCTGCTGCTGCTAAGTCGCTTCAGTCATGTCCGACTCTGTGCGACCCCATAGACGGCAGCCCACCAGGCTTCCCCGTCCCTGGGATTCTCCAAGTAAGAACACTGGAGTGGGTTGCAATTTCCTTCTCCAATGCATGAAAGTGAAAAGTGAAAGGGAAGTCGCTCAGTCATGTCTGACTCTTAACGACCCTATGGACTGCAGCTTACCAGGCTCCTCCGTCCATGGGATTTTCCAGGCAAGAGTACTGGTGTGGGGTGCCATTGCCTTCTCCGCTCAGCATCAAGCTTTCCAATGAATATTCAGGGTTGATTTTCTTAGGTTTGACTGGTTCGATCTCCTTGCAGTCCAAGGAGTATCCTCCAACACTACAGTTCAAAAGCACCATTCTTCAGTGCTCACCCTTCTTTAAGGTCCAGCTCTCACACCATACATGACTACTGGAAAAACCATAGCTTTGACTAGACAGACCTTTGTCAGCAAAATGATGTCTCTGCTTTTTAATATGCTGTTTAGGTTTGTCATAGCTTTTCTTTAAAGGAGCATGCGTCTTTCAATTTCACAGCAGCAGTCACCATCTGCAGTGATTTTGGAGCCTAAGGAGATAAAATTTGTCACTGTTTCCACTTTTCTCCCATCTATTTGCCATGAAGTGATGGGCCCAGATGCCTTGATCTTAGATTTTTGAATGTTGAGTTTCACTCTCCTCTTTCACCCTCATCAAGATGCTCTTTAGCTCCTCTCTGTTTTCCGCCATAAGGATGGTGTCATCTGCATATCTGAGGGTATTGATATTTCTCCTGCAATCTTGGTTTCAGCTTGAACTTCCAGCCCAGCGTTTCTCATGATGTACTCTGCATATAAGTTAAATAAGCAGAGTGACAATGTATGGCCTTGATGCACTCCTTTCCCAATTTTGAGTCAGTTCATCGTTCCATGTCCAGTTCTAGCTGTTGCTTCCTGACCTGCATGAGGTTTCTAAGGAGACAGGTCAGGTGGTCTGGTATTTCCATCTCTTTAAGAATTTTCCAGTTTGTTGTGATCCACACAGTCAAAGGCTTTAGCGAAGTCAATAAAGCAGTAGATGGTTTTCTGGAATTCTCTTGCTTTTTCTACAATCAAATGCATGTTGACAACTTGATTTCTGGTTCCTTTGCCTTTACTAAATCCAGTGTGTACCTCTGGAAGTTCTCAGTTCACATACTGTTAACACCTAGCTTGAAGGATTTTGAGCACTACTCGCTAGCATGTGAAATGAGCACAACTGGACGTCAGTTTGAGCGTTCTTTGGCATTGCCTTTCTTTGGGATTGGAATGAAAACTGACCTTTTCCAGTTCTGTGGCCACTGCTTTTTCCAAATTTTCTGGCATGTTGAGTCCAGCACTTTCACAGCATCATCTTTTAGGATTGAAATAGTTCACCTGGAATTCCACCACCTCCACTAGTTTTGTTCATAGTAATGATTCCTAAAGCCCAGTTGACTTCTCACTCCTGGATATCTGACCCTAGGTGACTGACCACACCACCGTGGTCATCCAGGTCATTAAGACCTTTTTTATACAGTTCTGTGTATTCTTTTTTTGTTTTCACTTTCACCAACACAATTAAAATTTATTTATTTATTACTGAAGGATAATTTCTTTACAGAATTTTGCTGTTTTCTGTCAAACCTCAACATGAATCAGCCATAGGTATTCATATATGCCTTCCCTTTTGACGTTGTGATATATATACACAATGGAATATTACTCAGCCATAAAAATGAACACATTTGAGTCAGTTCTGAAGAGGTGGATGAAACTAGAACCTATTATACAGAGTGAAGTTAGTCAGAAAGAGATCGCTAAATATCATATTCTAACACATATCTAGAAGAATGGTACTGAAGAATTTATTTACAGGGCAGCAGTCAATGGCACCCCACTCCAGTACCCTTGCCTGGAAAATCCCATGGACAGAGGAGCCTGGTGGGCTGCAGTCCATGGGGTCGCTGAGGGTTGGACACAACTGAGCGACTTCACTTTCACTTTTCACTTTCATGCATTGGAGAAGGAAATGGCAACCCACTCCAGTGTTCTTGCCTGGAGAATCCCAGGGATGGGGGAGCCTGGTGGGCTGCTGTCTATGGGGTTGCACAGAGTCAGACACGACTGAAGTGACTTAGCAGCAGTGGAGAAACAGACATAGAGAATAGACTTATGGACATGGGGAAGGGAGGAGAGGGTGAGACGTATGAAAAGAGCAACATGGGAACTTACATTACCATATGTGAAATAGATAACCAACGGGAATTTGCTGTCTGGCCCAGGAAACCCAAACAGGGGCTCTGTATCAACCTAGAGGGGTGAGATGGGGAGGGAGGTTATTCTGTGTATTCTTACCACCTCTTCTTAATATCTTCCGCTTCTGTTAGGTCCATACCATGTGGACTAATGATATGTTAGATATGTTAATGGTACGTTATTGTGCCAATCTTTGCATGAAATGTTCCCTTGGTACCTCTAATTTTCTTGAAGAGATCTGTAGTCTTTCCCATTCTATTGTTTTCCTCTATTTCTTTACAACATTCACTTAAGAAGGCCTCTCACCTCTCCTTGCTCCTCTTTGGAACTCTCCATTCAGATGGGTATGTCTTTCCTTTTTTCCTTTGTCTTTCACTTCTCTCCTTTTCTCAGCTATTTGTAAGGCCTCCTCAGACAACCATTTTTCATTTTTGCATTTCTTTTTCTTAAGAAAAAGAGTCCTCTGAGACAGGTCATTATGTATGATTATAGTAACAACAGCAACGAAAAGCAAGTCAAAGAAACGTTTCCAAAACGGAGTCAGAACTGGTTCTTCTTTGCAGCCCAGGTGTATCAATACACCCAGGAGCGAAACTGCTGGGTCACATTGCAACTGTACTTCTAGTTTTCTGAGGAACCTCCATACTATTTTCCATAGAAGCTGCACCAGTTTGCATTCCTGTCGAGAGGGTAGGAGGGTTTCCCTCTCTTCACATCCTCTCTAGCACTTGTTATAAAATGTATTACTTCTACTACTATACAGTATGCATTCCTTCTACACATAATACATATTTCTGCCAAAACTGGCATTTTGAAAAATTAAGCACTGAAAAATTATGGGGAAAAACATGGCTGTGAGTGGACTACTTAGAACCTAAGCAACTTTGTCACCAAAGCCCTACAAAAGAGATCATTGTTACCTTGAAATAATTACCTTGGCAGTTTTCCCTGATGTCTAGAGGCTGCCTAGGAAGATACTGGTAAACACACAAACACACCATGTGGGGATTCTGGATGGCATTCTGGGACAAGCAGGGGCTCTCTCCATTGTCTGAGCCAGTGGCTGCTCTTACGAGGGGTCAGCAGAGAAAGAGGTACAGCCATCAAGCAGGGTGTAAGTCATGCAGGCGTTCGTTGTCAGTTTGCTTCAGATGGAGCTGAAAAGGCTTTGCCTGGGTAGTAGCCATCTGAGAGCTTTGCCTTTTGTTTCCTGCTGAGGTTTTTAATTCTGCTTATATAACCTGGCTCCCCTTGCCTAGGAAAAACTGTGTATAAACCAACACAATTGCAACTGATTGGACAATAGGAATATCTGTTATAGCAAAATATAACTGCTCTGGGATAATGGAGAAACAATCATATTTTCAGTTTCTACTGAATAAGTCAGTTTGAGATCCTGAATTTGATATCACGACACATTTCACATGTGGACAAAGAAGGTCGGCAGCCTTCAACAAACAAAGGATGCTGAGGCTGTCAAGCCATCAAGCCAGCAGCCACTGCAGCCTGCACTGACTGTGTACCCTGAGAGGATTCAGATTGGAGAAAAACAGGATACTGGCTCCAGGTAGCTGAGATACATAGCAAAAGATGACTTCAATGAGCCCAGACTCTTGCATCTTCATATACATAGGAAAGCACTAAATTCATTAACTTGAAATGTCTGGTTTTTCTTTAATAGTAATCTTTTGATGTTACAACTACCTGAATTTTGTTGCCAAAATCCTATGCATCCTGGCTTCTTCCTTACCTCTTCAGAGCAGTTCCCTCAGAGCCATCTGTGAGACTGTCTCTCAGGCTTAAGTCCTCAAAAAGTCCACCAAATAAAATATAATCTTCAACTTTTAGGTTGCAGTTTGTTTTTAAATCAGTGCACCTTTGGGAATTTGTAGAGTGGAGACACTTTTAAGTGGCTACCCAGAAAGAGATTGTGAGTGCTGTTTTAGATGTCAGCAAAGTGGATGCCATAATTATGAAAACAATTAGGATCCTATCACCTATCATCTAGTCCCAAGAACTTGTTATTTCCTTTGCTGGAAACAACATAAACAATTCTTTCTTTGTCACAGATCCTACAATCAGTTGACATACTTAACTACATTGTATAATAAAAAATTTGTTTAAATTATGAGATAGAAGTACCCACTCCAGTGCTCTTGCCTGGAGAATCCCAGGGACAGAGGAGCCTGGTGGCTGCCGTCTATGGGGTCGCACAGAGTCGGGCACGACTGAAGTGACTTAGCAGCAGCAGCATGAGATAGAAGTTACTAGGAGATAGAAAGCATACAAATAATCTGAATAGGAAAATGAAATGTGATGAAATGCTAGCTCTTAATAGATGGTAAACTACTAAAAGACAATTTTTAAGGGTTCTCAGTCCTACAGACATAATGTTAACCAAAAACTGGGTTTGCCTCTTGGTGGGTGTCGAGCCAATAGGCACAACCAAACCAAAGAGCAGGAGAAGGAAGAATTTGTTATTAGTTGCAACAAGTAAGGAGGAGAATACCAAAGATCTTTCCCAAAGCAGTGTCTCCCTGAACAGCAAAATTGGGGAAGTTTTAAGCTCAGGGTACGTGTATAATCATGAAGGGGCTTGAGCAGAGGAGAATTCAGCATAGAATTTTGGCAAAGGCTGACAAGAGTCCAGGCTTTAGTTAACTGAAGTAAGAAGGCTCAATGTCATCATTCCATCCTCCACCTGTGTGTGGGGTCTCTGTTTCTGCAATCAAAGATATATTTTTACGAATATACTTTGAGGAGGCAGTAGGACTCTGATTTATCACTGTACTATTGTTTGGCTACCTTTTTCTTGTTCCTGCATGCCTTTGTTCCCTTAAGATCGTGAATTACTGAGATATGTTCAAGGGCAAACAGTGAGGCCAGGCTTTGATTATAAAATGACTTGGGCCAAAAATGACTTCTCTTATGTCAAGAAAACCATTCCTTGTTCTCTTTGTCTGGGGATCCCCTAACCTATCTGCTTATAGTAGCAATTTTGCAGAAAGCAGTTACTCCTTCTGTGGCTGAGAGAAAGGGAACAAGGACCATCTGAGAAAATTAGGCTAGAGTCGCAGGCCCTGGAAGGCTGAGCTGTAGGTCTCTTTGCAGATGGTGCGTTTGCACGGGGGTGTGCATCCTATCAGAGCAACTTGCTGGAGGGTCTGGGCAGGGACTGGCCCATATGAGAATCCTGTTTCCAGCCATCACAGCTGAGCTTGATTGCGACATCTACATCAGCTTCAGGTGGGGATAAGACCTGTTGGGTGCAATTCATTGGGTGCTGCTCCTTTAATATGAGTTCTTAGAGAGCTGTTGACTAAAGAGACAAGTAATCAGCTTCCTTTCCCCTCCCCCATCACACCCAACACAAGACAGGTATGGGATGGCCACTACAAAAAGCCCCATTCAAAAGCAGGTGAGGAAGGGGAGCTACTGTGCACACTTACTCTGAAATCCAGCTGTGTCTGTGTAAGCAGCTCTTTGCAGGAAACTGCCCTCGGTGGGAGTCCCTTTCCTTCAGCAGAGCTGTATTGTCACTGCTTTCAAACCAGGCACCCCCACGCTCTACACATCTCTGGCCCACGCACACCTTTCAAATCTTTTAATCATACAACGCTTTGCCTCATTGCTGGTTCTTTCCATAGATCCAGGAAGTAGAAAGGGAGAATAAGTAATTAACAGATGACCAGATCTCTTTCCTTGCTGTCTTTTCGGTGATCTCACAAACTGTGTGAACAAGATAGTATCTCGGCAGAGATCCCAAGGAGTGGACAAGCCTGCCCAACGTGGGATGTGGCAACAGCCCTGACCTCCTATCTCAGCGATCAACTGAGATGGATCTAGGGTGGCTGTTTGAAGCAGGATCTCAGTTCCACTGGCAAAGATTGAACCCAGGCCATGATGGTGAATGCACCAAATCATAGCCACTGGACCCACCAGGGACAGTTAGCTAAGAGCAGAGCCCAGGCTCTTTGTGTGCTCTGAAGAAAGAATTCAGCAAAGAGAAGGAAAGTAGTGAAATCAGTAAAGCGTTGATCAGGAGGAAAAAAAAAAAGTACCTGCAGATGGACATGCAGGTGAGTTCAGAGAAAGAACTGACCATCTGAGAAACCGTATGCGGGGGAAGTTCTTCTGGGTTTCCTTTTACCAATCACCTTGCTCTGTCTGGCTTTGAGTCCACATGTGGTCTGGCTCAGGGCCTTCCTCTGTGTGCACGTGCGTCTTTTAGCCAAATGGATTCCAGAGCGAGGGTCTCCGGGAAATTGACCAAAAACGTTACAGTGCGATGCCCACTCCCTTCTCTGACCCCGGAGAAACCTTTCTGCACACGTGTAGTGTGGGAGGTCTCCTTGGCCTCAAGGATGAGGAGAAACATGTGGTCTCTTTATCTTTCATCCAAGCAGGACTGGGCTCCTCCTTGCCCCAGCCGCTGTCTTTATCGTGAAGTATCTGTCCACAGGAGACAGATTCCAGCTGCTCAGCCTAAGACCCATCTATCTCTTCTCAAAGGGTTATTCCTCTTTTCCCTTTAAAACTTTCAGGTTCAAACAAAATCTTCAGAGGTGGTTTTTGGTTACACTGAGACCACCATCTCTACTCCACTTCCAGCATTCTGGTTAAAAGCAACTTTTCTTTCTACCAACATTTGTCTCTCTCTTGAGTATTGATTTTTGAGCAGCAAGCAACCAGATCTGATTCAGTAACTTCTGGGCCTCCAATTCTTTATCAAGACTCAATCCTACTCTCAGAGGGTTGGGTCCTTTGAATTCCAAATTCTGAAGCACATCTGGCTCCAAGGATGTGGAAAAGGGTGGTTGGCCCGCACTCACAGACTGTAAGGAAAGGGCCTGGTAAACACTCACATTGCCTATTAATAATGGAGATTTTTCACATGCCACTGCTGTGGCTTCTGTTTCCCCAAGGAGATCAGTCTCCAGGGAGTGAGATTCCAAGAAGCTCAGAGGCAAGACTGTTCCAGGACCACTATTTCTGCCTCTGTGCTGACAGATGATTCCCTGAAACAGCCACAAGAGTAACAAGCTTGGTCGAGTGGAGTACAGCAGAGCCTTGGCAAATGTCTCATATACTCCAGGCGCTGTGCCAAAGGCTTCATCTTATCCAACTTTCCAGAGGCCTTATGAGGTAGGTACTAACCTCTCCATCTACGCTGGCCTACTTGTAACCATTTAGATGAGGAAACTGAGGATTACAGATATTGCAGTGTGCTCAGGTTTGCCGACTAGAAAACTGTAATAAAATTGCGACGTGACTTTCTCTGTCAATTTTCTGGTGTTTGCTATTCTGGTGGAAATTTAAGATGCTGAACTCTCAACTTTGTTTCATGAAAAACTAAACCTGTAAGACTGCTAGATTGTTACAATGCCAATTTCCTACTCAGATACTACACAGTGGATTTACAAGATGCTACTGGGTGAAGGGTATGTGCAATCTTTCTGTATCATTTCTTACAACATACTAATTTTAAATTATTTCAAAATGAAAGTTTAATTTTTAAAAAACTGAAACTGTCCTACAAAGATGGCTTCGCTAGACTTCTTTTATACCTTTATGAGAGACAATGCCTTTGGCAAAGCAATGAGAAAACTGAAGGGTGAGGTAATAATGATGATTTATTTCATTATTATTTCATTGATCTATGTATTCCATCCACCTTCTGTTTTCCTATCTTAGTATTGCTTGAGCATAGATTGGAATTATTAATAATTAAGTTATAGAATGATACAATAGCAAAATATTATAACACAGAAAGATCCCCAAAGACTGCTTAGATACTAAAAGGTAGCTTTGATCTCTAAAAAGATCCAATAGACCCAGATGATAATTGCTAAATAGAACGATAGATTTTAGATAGATAGATGGATACATCAATACATGATAGATAGGCATTTTTTTTCCTTGGTTCCTTGGAACAACTGAGTGAAGAAGAAAAGTCAGTGAAATATCAATCCATACAAATAACTGAAATCCTCGATAAAGCAACTCAGAAACTGAAATTCAGTCTAGTAGCCCGTAACGGCGTCCTGAGGGTTGAGATAGAATCCAAACCCTTAGCTTGGCCAACAAAGGCCCCACGTGTCAGCCCCTGATGCTCACACCTCCCTGGACTCTCTGCATCGTGACCCTCTCACAGTCTCTGCTCCGGCCACCCAGGCCGGCTCCGCAATCCTGTTCAGTCTTGTCACAGGGTCCCAGTACAAGCTGGTCCCTCTTTCTTGAGGCCCACCTTTGTTGACCACCAAGCCTGGGTCAGTTTCTGTTCATAAGCTCTTACAGAATGGAGTTACTACCTTTGGGGTGGTACTCTCCACTTGTAACGGTTGATTCACGAGTGGATTTTTCTTTTTTGATTGGAGTCCGTCTCCCCTGGGAGGCCAAAGGCCCTGTGAGAGGAGGCCTGTTCCCATTTCTACACGTTATTGCATCCACAGCTGACAGCAGTCACCTGCCTCCTCCCTGAGAACCCTAAAATTATGAAAAGGAATAAAGTATAGGCCAGAGGATCAAAATGGCAAGACGTGGCCCAAGGGAGCTGCAGATCTCCACTGTGGACTCATGTCAGAATTTGTGCTCATTTAAAGATCAGGGATCTTTTAATACTCAATTTCGAATTTCTGGCTTCTCTTGTTTAAAAAAAAAAAGGTTCTGTGACCATATTCCCTTGAACTGCCTAGAGCTGAGTAGTGACAGCTCCGGTTAGGAAGGGAACCTACTCTCCAACTCAGATGTCCACTCCCAGCCTGCTTCTCGTCTCTCCTCCTTGCCTCACAGATGGAGCTGCAAGCCGCATAGAGCTCCAAGGAGGCTTGGCACTCTGACTCAGTGTGCTCTTTAGGGATCCTGGTCAGCATTTTAAGAGAACATTTGTTGAAAGAGTACATCAGGGCTTCCCTGGCGGCCGAGTGGTAAAGAACCCACCCGCCAGTGCAGGAGACAGTGTCAACCCCTGATCCGGGAAGATCCCACGTGCTATGGAGCCACTAAGGCCATGAGCCACAGCTGCTGAGCCTGTGCTCTGGGGCCTGGGAGCCCCAGCTGCTGAGGCATGCTCCAGCCTGTGCCGCACAGCGAGAGAAGCCGTGCACACCGCAGCGAGAGAAAAGCCAACACAGCGACGGAGACATGCCTCAGCCAAAAAAAAATAAAATCATTTTTTTTTAAACGTGGTAAACTGGAGAAGGGAAAGACAAACCATCAGTAATCTTCCATCAAGAACCTTACGAACAGTATGAAAGGCAAAAAGATACGACAGCGGAAGATGGCCCCCTAGATCAGTAGGTTGCAGGTGCTCCTGGGGAAGAGTGGAGAGATAGCTCCAGGAAGAATGAAGAGGCTGGACCAAAGGAGAGAAACACTCAGCTGTAGGGGTGTCTACTGGTGAAAGTATATTCTGATGCTGTAAAGAACAATATTGCATAGGAGCCTGGAATGTTGGATCCATGAATCAAGGTAAATTGAACATGATCAAGCAGGAGATGGCAAGAGTGAACATCGACATTTTAGGAATCAGTGAACTAAAATAGATAGGAATGGGTGAATTTAATTCGGATGGCCACTATACTTACTACTGTGGGCGAGATTCCTTAGAAGAAATGGAGCAGCACTCATAGTCAACAAGAGAGTGTGAAATGCAGTACTTCAGTGAAATCTCAAAAACAACAAAATTATCTCAGGTTGTTTCCAAAGCAAACCATTCAACATCACAGTAATCCAAGTCTATGCCCCAGCCACTGAGGCAGAAGAAGTTGAAATTGAACAGTTCTATGAAGACCTACAACACATTCTACAACTAACACCAAAAAAAGATGTCCTTTTCATCACAGAAGTTTGGAATGCAAAAGTGGGAAGTCAAGAGATACTTGGAGTAACAGGCAGGTTTGGTCTTAGAGTACAAAATGAAGCAGGGCAAAGGCTAACAGAGTTTTGTCAAGAGACCACACTGGTCATAGCAAACACGTTCTTCCAACAACACAAGAGAAGACTCTACACATGGACATCAGCAGATGGTCAATACCAAAATCAGATTGATTATATTCTTTGCAGCCAAAGATGGAGAAGCTCTATACAGTCAGCAAAAAAAAAAAAAAAAAACAAAAAAAACAAAAACAGGAGCTAACTAGGGCTCAGATCATGAGCTCCTTATTGCAAACTTCAGACTTAAATTGAAGAAAGTGGGGAAAACCACTGGGCCATTGAGGTATGATCTAAATTGAATGAAGAATAGATTCAAGAGATTAGATCTGATAGACAAAGTGCCTGAAGATCTATGGATGAGGGTTCATAACATTGTATAGGAGGCAGTACCAAAACCATCCCCAAGAAAAGAAATGGAAGAAGGCAAAATGTCTGTCTGAGGAGGCTTTACAAATAGCTGGGGAAAGAAGAGAAGCAAAAGGCAAAGGAGGAGGGAAAGGATATACGGAACTGAATGCAGAGTTCAGAGAATAGTGAGGAGAGATAAGAAAGCCTTCTTAACTGAGCAATGCAATGAAAAAGAAGAAAACAACAGAATGGGAAAGACTAGAGATCTCTTCAAGAAAATTAGAGATACCAAGAGAACATCTCATGCAAAGATGGGCACAATAAAGGACAGAAAAGCAAAGACCTAACAGAAGCAGATGATATTAAGAAGAGGTGGCAAGAATACACAGAAGTACACCAAAAAAGGTTTTAATAATTCAGATAACCACAGATAACTGGAGGTTAGTGACATTGTACAGGAGAAAGGGATCAAAACCATCCCCGATAAAAAGAGATGCAAAAAGGCAAAATGGCTGCCTGAGAAGGACTTACAAAAAGCTGTGAAATGAAGAGAAGTGAAAGGCAAAGGAGAAAAGGGAAGATATACCATTTGAATGCAGAATTCCAAACAGCAAGGAGAGATAAGAAAGCCTTTCTCAGTGATCAGTGCAAAGAAATAGAGAAAAACAACCGAATGGGAGAAACTAGAGATCTTTTCAAGAAAATTAGAGATACCAAGGGAACATTTCATGCAAAGATGGGCTTAATAAGGGACAAAAATGGTAGGGACCTAACAGAAGCAGAAGATATTAAGAAGAGGTGGCAAGAATACACAGAAGAACTGTACAAAAAAGATCTTCATGACCCAGATAATCACGATGGTGTGATCACTCACCTAGAGCCAGACATCCTAGAATGTGAAGTCAAGTGGACCTAGGAAGCATCACTACGAACAAAGCTAGTGGAGGTGATGGAATTCCAGTTGAGGTATTTCAAATCCTAAAAGATGATGCTATGAAAGTGCTGCACTCAATATGCCAGCAAATTTGGAAATCTCAGCAGTAGCCACAGGACTGGAAAAGGCAGTTTTCATTCCAATCCCAAAGAAAGGCAATGCCAAAGAATGCTCAAACTACCGCACAATTGCACTCATCTCACACGCTAGGGAATTAATGCTCTAAATTGTCCAAGCCAGGCTTCAACAGTACATGAACTGTGAACTTCTAGATGTTCAAGATGGTTTTTAAAAAGGCAGAGGAACCAGAGATAAAATTGCCAATGCCTGCTGGATTATCAAAAAAGCAAGAGAGTTCCAGAAAAACATCTACTTCTGCTTTATTGACTATGCCTAAGACTTTGACTTTATAGATGACCACAAAATGTGGGAAATTCCTAAAGAGATGGGGATACCAAACCACCTAACATGCCTCTTGAGAAATCTGTATGCAGGTCAAGAAGAAACAGTTAGAACTGGACATGGAACAACAGACTGGTTCCAAATTGGAAAAGGAGTCCATCAAGACTGTATATTGTCACCCTGCTTAGTTAACTTCTATGCAGAGTACATCATGCAAAATGTTGGGCTGAATGAATCACATGCCTCAATCAAGATTGCAGGGAGAGAAATATCAATAACCTCAGACAGGCAGATGATACCCTTCTAACAGCAGAAAGTGAAGAAGAACAAAAGAGCCTCTTGATGAGAGTGAAAGAGGAGAGTGGAAAAGCTGGCTTAAAATTCAACATTTAAAAATCTGAGATCAAGGCATCTGGGCGCATCACTTCATGGTAAATAAATGGGCAAAAAGTGGAAACAGTGACAGATTTTATCTTCTTGTGCTCCAAAATCACTGCGGACTGTGACTGCAGCCATGAAACTAAGACACTTGCTCCTTGGAAGAAAAGCCATGAGCAACCTAGACAGCGTATTAAAAACCAGACATTATTTTGTTGACAAAGGTCCATCTAGTCAAAGCTATGGTTTTTCCAGTAGTCAGGGATGGATGTGAAAGTTGGACCATAAAGAAGGCTGAGCACCGAAGAACTTTGCTTTCAAATTGTTGTGCTGGAGAAGACTTGAGAGTCCCTTAGACTGCAAGGAGATCAACCAGTCAACCCAAAGGAAATCAACCCTGAATATTCATTGGAACAACTGACACTGAAGCTTAAGCTCCAATACTTTGACCACGTAATTCGAAGATCTGATTCACTGGAAAAGACCCTGATACTGGGAAAGACTGAGGGCAGGAGGAGAAGGGGCGACAGAGGGTGAGACGTTTGGATGGCATCACCGACTCAGTGGACATGAGTTTGAGCGAACTCTGGAGGTAGTGAAGTTCAGGAAAAGCTGGTGTGCTGCAGTCCATGGAGTCGCAAAGAGTTGGACATGACTTCAAGATTGAACAACACCAACAACAATTAAAAAAAAAAAGGTAAATCAGTAACCATAAATATCTGTGTGGTTAACCTTCAAACATGGAGAAGGAAATGGCAACCCACTCCAGTACTCTTGCCTGGAAAATCCCATGGATGGAGGAGCCTGGAAGGCTGCAGTCCATGGGGTCAGTGAGGGTCGGGCACGACTGAGCCACTTCACTTTCACTTTCATGCATTGGAGAAGGAAATGGCAACCCACTCCAGTGTTCTTGCCTGGAGAATCCCAGGGATGGGGGAGCCTGGCGGGCTGCCGTCTATGGGGTCACACAGAGTCGGACACGACTGAAGTGACTTAGCAGCAACCTTCAAACAGCTGCAGTGCCATATGAAAACACAAGGGGACAGTGTGGTCTTATAAATTCACAAATCCACCGTGGCTGGTAATGCTTTGAGATTAACAGGATAAATTGTCCTACAAACCCTTCTTGTTTGGTTTTTGGTTTTCAGTTCTTAATGAACTTGTTTGTTTGGTGAGATGGCAATGTACTGCTGTGTCCACATAAGCCCTTTCTCAATTTTCATTACCAACCAGACTTCAAATTCAGGATCATCTGAGTGTATGTGCATGTAATTAGGATGTGTATAATATTACGATTATCTAAAACTAGCAGATATGAGGGCATGTATATATAGTTAGGATATATCTTAAAATTAGAATAAAGACAAAATTAGAAGACAGGATTAGGATATCGTATACTTCTGTATATATATATATATACATATATATTCTAATTTTGTCTTTCTTCTAATTGTGTGTAATAGATGTATATCTTCTAATTTTAGATATATATTTGATTAGAATATATAATTAATATATAAAATATGTTACATATATTATGCAAATTACATATATATTCACCAAATATATAATTAATTTAGTTAGGTTATCAAATCTTAAAATCTCATATCTTAATCTTAAAAAATTAAGATATGAGTATATATTGGAATATCTTTAAGACATGTAATTGAATTATATGGATATAACTGAGCTATATATATATCGGGGGATATAAAAATAATTAGAATATGTATGTATAATCAGGTTGAACTATAGGAAATTGAAGATTTCGGCAGATGTTCAACTGTTTTTGACCTACAAAAATGGCAATTTTATATGCTCAAGCTTAATATTTCAAATGGACCAAAGTAATCACATTTGTTGGAAATTAAGCTCATTTTGTACAATTTTCCCCTGGAATCTTTTGTTCTGTTTTGTAGCTCCAGTGTCCTCAATCTGTCAGTGATTTGAAAAACTGGTCCCTGATCATACTGTGTGCAACTCTAGCCAGGAAACAGGAGCCAGTGATGGTTTTGCTCTTCCTCTATGGGAGGTCACAGGGTGCTGTTTGTAGGAAAGGACATTACTTCATTTTTCCAATATAAGTAGACCTCATTTCGTTACACTTCACAGATAGTGGATTTTTTTTTTTTTTTAACAAATTGAAGGTTTGTGACAACCCTGCATTGAGTCCATCAGCACCATTTCTCCAACAGCATCTGCTCACTCGGTGTCTCTGTCACATTCTAGTAATTCTCCCAATATTATGAACTTTCTCACTATGACATCTGTCATAGTGACCTGTGATCAGTGATCTTTGATGTTACTATTGTAATTTCGGGGGTGCCGAGAACTGTGCCCATAGAAGGTGGTGAGCTTAACCCATAAATGTGTTATGTTCTGACTGCTCTCTCTTCCTCTCCTGAGGCCTCAACGTATTGAAATTAAGCCAGATAAGAGCCCTGCAATGGCCTCTAAGTGTTGAAGTAAAAAGAGGAGTCACACGTTTTAAATCAAATGGTAGAAATGATTCAGCTCACTGAGAAAAGCATGTCAACAGCCCAGCCTGGCCAAAAGATTCCCTGGTAGCTCAGATGGTAAAGAGTCGGCCTGCAATGCAGGAGACCAGGATTTGATCCCTGGATTGGGAAATTCCCCTGGAGAAGGAAATGGCAATCCACTCCAGTATTCTTACCTGGAAAATCCCGTGGATGGAGGAGCCTGACGGGCTTGGCAGGCTACAGTCCATGGGGTCACAAAGAGTCATACACGACTCAGCGACGAACACTTTCACTTTCACGGAGCCAAACAGTTAACCAAGTTGTACATGAATACAAACGGAAAGTTCTTGAAGGAAATGAAAAGTGTTGCAGCATTGAACACACCAATGATAAGAAAACGAAACAGCCTTATTGCTGGTATGGAGAAAGTCCGAGTGGTCCGGATAGATCAAACCAGCCACCGTATCCCCTTAAGCCAAAGCCTGATCCATTTGCTGGTATGGAGAAAGTCCGAGTGGTCCGGATAGATCAAACCAGCCACCGTATCCCCTTAAGCCAAAGCCTGATCCAGAGCACGACCCCAACTCTCTTCAATTCTGGGAAGGCTGAGAGAGGCAAGGAGGCTGCAGAATATAAGTTTGAAGTTAGCAGAGGTTGGTTCACGAGGTTTAAGGAAAGAAGCCATCTCCACAATATAAAAGTGCAAGAAGAAACAGCAAGAGCTGATGTAGAAACTGCAGCAAGTTATCTAGAATATTCAGCAAAGACATTCATGGAGGTGGCCACCCTAAACCAAACCCTAGACAAACTCTGTTCTCATTCACAGTGTCCTGCATTATTTCTTCAGTTGATGAGCTCCAGCACCCCTCCTGGGACATGGTGCGAGGGCCCCTGGGCTGATTTGAGTGCCGCCGCTCTGGGCCTCCCAGCCCCCAACTCACCCCGCTCTCAGCAGTACTAAAGGCTGTGTGAACTGTCTACACACAGGGTAGGCCACTTGAGCCATTTTGTGTTAATCCCAGTGTGCGGCCAACAGAATTCTTTTTTTGTTGACTGAAGTAACACGTTACCATTACTGAGCTGGCAGCTTTAAAAAGAACAATAGCACCATTATTACTGCTACTGGTGCTGCTACTATTAATTACACTTTTACGACTACAGTACTCTGTCTTCTACAGCAGCTCAGATGGTGATGTTTCCAGAAGCCTCTGCAAGCCTGGATTTCACAAGGAAGCTTCCACCTGTGAAGTGTGTGTGGGAAGGGAGCCAGGGATTCGACAACAACAGCATGGGCTTCCTGAGCAGGGTTGTGACCAGTCTTCTGGAGCTCACCCCTCTCTCTGCGTCTCTCCCAGCTCTGGCGGGGGGAGGTGGGGACTCCCACTGCAGGATGAGCACATTTTGACCAAGCATTACTCAGTGCTTCAGTTCAGTTCAGTTCAGTCGCTCAGCCGTGTCTGGCTCTTTGCAACCCCATGAATTGCAGCACGCCAGGCCTCCCTGTCCATCACTGTCTCCCAGAGTTCACTCAAACTCACGTCCATCGAGTTGGTGATGCCATCCAGCCATCTCATCCTCTGTCGTCCCCTTCTCCTCCTGCCCTCAATCCCTCCCAGCACCAGAGTCTTTTCCAATGCATCAGCTCTTCGCATGAGGTGGCCAAAGTACTGGAGTTTCAGCTTCAGCATCATTCCTTCCAAAGAACACCCAGGGCTGATCTTAACATTGAACAAATTCTGCCCTGGTCAATGTCACAGACAGACTTGATGGAGCATGTGGAAGTAACAGAGGACATCCTGGGAGATGTTCCCTGGAGGCAGCTGTGATGAGGCTCCACCACAGCTCCCTAGATAATCCAAGATTGCAGAACATAAGGTAAACGTAAAGCTATCAACTCTTTCCCTATATACTAGCAAAAACAATTGGAAATTAAAACTAAAAATGCCATTTAAAGTAGCATTAGAAATATGAAATGCTTGAGGTAAATCTGTCCTAAGATGGATATGTAAGAACTGTGCCCTATGGAACACTGCTGAGAACAGTCAGAGATGACCTGAATACACAGAGAGGCTTACCATGTTCATGGATTGGAACTCTAAATGGTGCTAAAGACTGCAGATACTTTTAAGTTTTGACTCCCTTTTTCCCAGCTTTATCTTACTCTCTCGTTGTCTTTGTCTCTTCAATGTGTCACTCCGTGCCTGGCATCAAGCAAGTGTTCAGTGTTCAGTGAATAAATCAACAAGGAATAAGGGAGTAAATGAGAGGGTACCAAGAGGGGCCACAACTGCCTGGGGAAGCTAGAAAAGCCCCCTGCAAGGTGAGCTGGAGTTCCACAAGCTGAGATGGGGGCTGGGGACTAGACACAGAAGTCCTCTTACGAGCAGTTAAAACTGTCATCTGCTGTAGCTTGGGGATCCGTTTCTACAAGACAGTGGCTGCAGATACCTTGGGAACACACTCTGAGCTCCTGTTCTGAAAGACCTTCTACCCTATGTTAAGGAATTTCTATATCATTGTTCAAACTCAAGATGGGAAAGGGCACATTGAATATATTTAGTAGGGAGTTCATTCACTCAACATTTTGAAATACTTATTCAACACTTGCACCGGACAAAAGCTTGGACTTAATTCTGGGATAAAACTGGTGAAGACAGAAATCATCCCTCCTCAGTTATAAAACTGTTGTAGCTAATGACAGGAACCATCTTTGTGCCAAGCAGAGTCGAATTCTCCACCTGTGCTCTTTACAAGAGTTTGATAAGATAGTTATTAACTTCAGTAAACATGAAGGGACAGCTAAAGCACACATTTAAAATGTACAGTGTGATCGATTTTTAACAAATGGATATAACTTTTGACATCACCCACCAATAAGACATAAAACATTTCCATCATATCCAAAGTTTCCCTTATCCCTTCTCAATCACTGATGTAATTTTGTCACTGGATGGGACTTCTTTGAGGGCCTGAGAGTGGGCCCTTGTCTAACACTCAAATAACTGTCCAAGGAGCTACAGTTCTGACAAAGCAAAAGACTTTATTGAAAAGTGGCGCTGGAGTGGAGAGCAGCATAAGGGAGACCAGGAGAACGGCTCTGCCTTGGGGTCCGCAGTCTCAGGTTTTCTGGTGGGTGGGGTTCAATGAGTTGGGATTGTCTCTGGGCCCTTCCTGATGGCATATGCATCCCTCAAGCAAAATGATTTCCAGCATGAGAGAGTCTGGGAGGTTGGCAAGAGATTTTATGGGCTGGTCTCTTCTCCCCTTCTTTGGAGGAGGAAATGGCAACCCACTCCAGTCTTCTCGTCTGGAGAATCCCATGGACAGAGGAGCCTGGCGGGCTACAGTCCAAGGGGTCACAAAGTCAGATGCAACTGAAGCGACCAACACACCCTTTTCCCCTTTTCGGCCCCTCCTGGGTTTTCCCCAGGTTGGTTTTGGGCCCTTCTTTGGCTTTATGTTCTTTGAAGCATCCTGAGCTAGGAGACTTACGGTGTTATTACGGTGCCCAGTCAGGGCAGGCAGTGTTGGTCAACTGTTCCCTAACAACTTCTCACATTATTGGTATGATTTGTCGTTGCCAGTGTTCCTTGTAAACAAAGTAATGCAGTCTGTTCTCTCACATCTTGCTTCTTTGACTTACAGTGAATTTTGAGTTTTGTTCACATCATGGTGTCTTTTGTTTTTGTTGTTGTTCTTGTTATGTATTTATCTGCTTTTTGGCTGCACTGCGTCTTCGTTGCTGTGCTAGAATTTTCTCTGGTTCCAGTGAGCAGGGGCTGCTCTTCAGCTGCAGTGCTAGGGCTTCTCATTGTGGTGGCTTCTCTCGCTGTGGAGTACAGGCTCTAGATACCAACTGGGTTTCAAGAGTTGTGGCACACCAGCTTAGTTGCTCCCCAGCACGTGGGTCTTTCCCGACCAGTGTTATAGAAGGAGGAGAGGAACAGGCCCTGCTGACTCCATCTTGAAAAAGAAGGAAACTCCTCCATCTTGCACTTTCAGTGAGCTTTGGACCATGTGCCGGTAGCCATGGGCATAACATACCTATGGCTGAACTGGCCTCCAGGACCGATAAACACCAGATTCCATACCAAAATTTCCTGTCGCCGAAAAGAATGTAATAATCCCCTACGTAGTCAATAACCTTTATAATCTTTATGGCACCCACTGGTATAGGCTGCAATGTATAACCAGCTGACCCTTCTGATTATGAATCATGGCTGTGACCTGACTCTATCTCCCTTTAACACTTTTCAGGCTAGGCTTAAGGACTTTGGGGATGTGGGCTTGAGCAATACACCTGAGGTACATAAGCTTTTCACAAAAGTCGCTCAGGGTTCTTGGCTAAGAGGGGACTCTGCCTTGGGCCCACCCGTGTGATACACTGCACTCCACTATCTGCATTGTCCTTCTGGGTGAGTCTGTTTCCTGGAACGCGTGGCTACAATACACCCTGCACTGGCAGGCAGATTCTTATCCACTCCGCCACATGGGAAGTTCCGTCATTAGTGTTGCTTAAGTCAGAGCTTTAAGAAAGAAATTAATCAGATAATCACCTAATTGTGTCATAACAACAGCACTAAAGTTAACCTAAGGATAAGAACACAAGAAAACGTATTACCTTGCTTGTTGACAGTTCACTCAATACCATACAGTCGGGGAGGTCTACAGGATTAAGACTCACATGATTAGAAACCTTACAAAAGTATAGCATAAGGACCCGTTGTCCTTACTTCACTTCCCTCATTTAAAAAAGTCAGCTCAGACGAGGGCGGGAGGCGCGGCTCATCTTCCCTGGATACTAAGGAGGAATGATGCTAAAGCTGAGACTCCAGCTTGGAAAAGGCCCTGATGCTGGGAGGGACTGGGGGCAGGAGGAGAAGGGGACGACCGAGGATGAGATGGCTGGATGGCGCCACCGACTCGATGGGCGTGGGCCTGAGTGGACTCCGGGAGCTGGTGATGGACAGGGAGGCCTGGCGTGCGGCGATTCACGGGGTCGCGGAGAGTCGGACACGACTGCGCGACTGAACTGAAGTAGGGACGGCCCCCTGAGGCGCATGCGCGCCCGCTCCAAGTCTGGCCAGCAACAGCCCTCACTCGCACAGTTCCGTCAAGAGGGCGGCGAAGCTCGCGGCGGTGCCAACGTGGCGCCGCTAGGGCCTGCCCAATCCCCGGAGCCCTGGTGGTCACGTGCACGCGGCGCGGCGCGGCCGGGCCCCGCCCACCGCCCCGCCCTCCGCCGAGCCGGGCCTCCCTCCGTCGCCCGGGCTCCCGGGACAGCTGCGCGGCCCGGCTGCGCCTGCGCAGTGTGGCCGGTGGG
>SJXQ01008643.1:50537-122452 GCA_006408695.1 Aepyceros melampus
GCGCGCGGCGGCCGCGGCGCGGGGGTGCCGGCGGGCTGGGAGCCCGGGCGGGCTGCGGGCCGTCCTCGCTCACTCGGCGGAAGTGAGCTGCGGCTCGCCTCCCGCGCGGCCCGGGACCTCCCGCGGCCGCTGGGCGCGCGGCGGTCGGCGACGCGAGGCGGGTTCCGGCGCGCGGCGGCCATGGACTCGGCGGCGCTGGAGCGGGACGCGGTGCAGTTCGCGCGGCTGGCGGTTCAGCGCGACCAGGAGGGCCGCTACGCCGAGGCCGTGTTCTACTACAAGGTGGGCCGGGCCGGGGCCGGGCGGGGCCCGTCGGGGGCTCGGTCTCCGCGGCAGAGGCGGTCCCCGGCCCGACGCTCCCGAGGCCGGCGGCGGGGCCGGGCGCTCGGCGCCTCCGACGGGCCGGAAGCGCGCGGGAGAGCGCCGCGAGCCCTAGGGCTGGACTTCCACGCGTCTCCACCCCCGTGTCTGTGTACGCATCCTTTTTGAAAAAGAAACCGGGGTCAGATTGTCTGTGCTTTTCTTAAGCCTGTTCTTTTCATTTGCACTTGTAAGAAAATTACGAATTTTTTAAAAGTTTCACGATATGCCTTTGTTATCCATAATAATATTGAGGGCTAGATGCATGGTATCCCCTTATGTGGGTTTGCCGTCGTTTCTTTACAGACTCTCCTGGCCATTTTAATGTGCATCATAACATCCTTGTAGCTGATGCTTTACACGGTTCTGTGATAGTTCTTTTGGATAAATTGCTGAGGCGAGAATTCGAGCCCGCCCCCTCCCCCTGGTCCACTGTCTGCTCCCCAGTTCTGAGGATTTGCAGACGCACACCTCTCCAGCCCCAGTCGTGGCCCATCCCCACTCCGGTGGAGGGAGCTGTATCCTCTAAAGTCCGTCTCCTTTTCTTTTAGGGAGAATGTCAGGCTTTGAAAATACAGAAGTAGTCATTTTTTCTTCCGTAAACCTATATGCTATCAATAATGTGTAATTTTCTTTTCTCGGATTAATGTTTGATTGCCTTCATTTTACACTCTGTGTTTAGAGACTTTGGTTGTGTTTCATTCTTTTTGAACTTTTTTTTCTTCACAATTTCATAGTGGTGGTATTTAAAAGTGGGACTGTGTTTTATTAGTTTTGTGAAATAATGGCAAATGTTCGTAAGTAAACATAGTGCCATATGAAATAGCTTTTTCTAAAGTGAAAGGAAATCCTGTGCAGTGCCTTTTGTTCTGCTATAGAATTACACTCATGTTGTTATGAAGAGTTTCTTTTCCTTGAGAGCATCAGCAGAGTGGTGGTGTTTCTATTTATGTCAGCTTTTCAGATATTTAGTGTTTTCTGTCTTCATGCTGTTCTCTTTGGGATTCCTTGTTAATCACTTTCAAGTGTAAATGAAGTGAGCAAAGTAAAGTTGATACAGTTACAAAAACTGCCTACAGTGTTTACATATACAGTTATATTTGCCTCCCTTGAAATATCTGAATTGCAGGATCTGAGGAGAACATATCTTTTCTACCCCCAATTTCCATTTGGATTAAAATTGTACTCTTACTGATTTTGTAGGTTCAGCGAAACGATTTCTCCAGTAACTGGATTCAAAAAGGGATGGCTTCTTTGGATCCAAATACTGAGGCATGAGGTTCCTTGAAATGCATCCAGTTAGATGACTGCAGGGAAGGGGGTGGTGCTGGGGGGAGTCTCTCTGTGATAGCGCTGGTCACCCTCCTGGAATGGTGATGGCGAACACGGAGACTTCCTCACTAGCACAGCCTGACTGGCTGAGGAGGTCATGGGATAACTGGAAAATGGATCCAGGTGTTCTTAATTAAAATGTTTCATTCAGCCGAAATCTGCCTTAAAATGTCTCCTCATTTGACAATGTTTTCTTTGGAGAAAAAACTCGGCTTGCCATAGTGAGATAATTAATGTTTATAATCGTTTGTTGATATTTATGAGTATCGTCTGTTCTGATGCTTTCAGGACTCAGATCACCTTTTCACGGTATGTAGTTTCGTCTGACCTACTGCACTGAGAAGAAAGAAAACAACATAAATCACAGTTATTTTAAGAAAATGTTTAAAATCAGAGCCTTCTATTTGACTTTGTAAAGTTTCAACAGTCTGAGAAAATTGAGAGCATTGAGAACTGAAAAAAGTAGTAAAGGACAATGTTATTCATTTACTTTATGAAAAATTTTTCTAGTATTTTAAAGACGTTCTTGTTTTATCATTCATAGAAAGCAACCGTGAGTTAGAAAGTGGTAGAGAAAATTCAAATTGTAATTCATCTGTTAGAGTCCTTTGAATTCTGTTTTTATTTTTAGGAAGCTGCACAAGCTTTATTTATGCTGAGATGGCAGGATCAAGCCTAGAACATATTCAGGAAAAAATAAATGAGTATCTGGAAAGAGTACAGGCCTTACATTCAGCAGGTTGGTAAAGACTACTAACCATGTCACTGTTTTTTTTTTTTTTCTTTCCTATTCCATCTTACTTTTCCCTTAATGTTTCTCTTTCCTTTTTGTTCTCATCTTTGATTCTTGATCTTCACTTGTTTGTTGCTCATTCCTCTTTTGGTAATCATATCTTTGAAAATAAGTAATAGATCTGTGAAGAGGAACCTCAGAGATCATGCAGTGTGATATCCTAATTTCCCAGAAATGGACATGAATTATCTACATTCAAACAGTGTATCATTGGCAAAATCGGGATTAGAATCCTGTTAAAATCTGCCTTTAAATATCTGTCACATGCCCTCTCCTGCTATTAAAATTAAATGACTCTTTCCTTTCAGTGTCTAAAGACATCAGCAGTGGGTTCACAGTCTTTACCGTATCAGTATCCTCAACCTCAAGACCTTAGCTAAACTTCTATTTTAGAGAGTTTGCCAACAGCATCTTGGGAAAGTGACATGTAAGCAGAGACCTGGAACAACCTGTTTATCTTTGTAAGCCTCACAGCAAATGCTGTGGCACAAGTTCCCAGGCTTATGTTCATGGTTCTGCTAGAAGTAAGAGGGTTCTTGGCAAAATCTGTTGTTTACATGGTAGGAAAGAAAGTGATCATCTGTTGATATTTTGTTTCAAGAATGTGTTCATGTCACTGAGGACTCTTTTTTGACCTTTTTCCCCCTGTAGCTATCTAATAAAGCCACAAACTTAAGAGAGGTCTTATTCAGCATTCTCTGACAGACTTTATGCTACTTTCTACCACTTATTCTGAACAGATAGTAGCAGTTACCAACCAGCTTATAGTTAAGATAAAGTAAGTTTAATTGTTGGGTTTCTTATTATGACAGTCCCCTTACAGACACAGTATTTCCTTTTAAGACAGTGCCCAGAAACTGCATGTATTGACAAGTGACTGTTTGTGTCAAGCTCTCACTTGATACAAATTTATACTGATCCATATATTCAAAATATCATGGAATTCAGAGACATTTCATTTTCCTTACTAAGTAAATGAAGTTTTAAAATTTATAAATGTGATGTTTATATGATACTCAGACGCAGAATGAGATAGCCCTAATCTCTTGAAGAATGAAAACTTGTCAGTAAAACAGAAGTAAAGCTCGAAAAAGGATTTTTAGACCATAACATACCTTAAGTGTTCTGCCAACTTTTTGACCCATTTTGTTCAGCAAGTGAAAAATAATCTGTAGGGAATTAAATGATTGACTTAATTATCATTTCATGCAGAAGAGTTCCTTATCAAATAAAAATCTTGTTTGTAATTCCAGTTTTTAAAACAGATAGAGTCTGCTGACAGTCAAGAAACTTTGAGATATGACATGACTTTGTGGGTGGGCAAGGTAACCCAGTTTGAAATTCACTAGTAAAGTGTAAAAAACTCAAGACTTGGAATTAAAAGGTCTAAGTTGAGTCTCTGCCCTTCCACTTATAGCTGTGAAACCACAGGCTAGGTAGTCATTCTCAACTAGAATCCGTTTTGCCTCTCAGGAGACATTTTACATTGTCTGGAGAGACGTTTGCTGTTTATGTTAGGGGTCAGGGTATAGTATGCTGCTAACATCTGGTTGGGTGGAGGGCAGGGACAGTGCTACAGGGAAAATTCTACAATGCATAGGACCGTCCACAGCAAAGAATTATCCAGGGGAAAATGTCAGTAGCGCCAAGGCTGAGAAACCTTGAGCTGCATATTTTAACATTCATTTAATAAATGGGACTAGTATAATACATGGCTTAAAGAGATGTTACTGAGGATTACAGGTTTTTAAAAGATCAAGCACAATTTTGAGGCAAAACAAAGTTTTTTTAAAAACATTTATTGAGATATAATTCACATACCATAAAATTCAACTTTTTATAGTATACAGTTAAGTGGTTTTTAGTGTATTCCCAGAGTTGTACAGCCATCACCACTATTAACTGCAGACATTCTCATCACCCTAGAGGAAACATCTTAGCCATTAGTAGTCATGCCCCATTCCTCCCATCCCCTTGGTATTGCTGCTCAACTTGTCAGTCGTGTCCAGCTCTTTGCAGCCCTGAGGACTGCAGCATGCTAGGCGTCCCTGTCTTTCACTATCTCCTGGAGTTTTCAAATTCATGTTTATTATAGAGTCAGTGATGCTGTCTAACCATCTGTCTCCCCCTAGGCCCTCAGTTCAGTCACTCAGACATGTCCGACTCTTTGCGACCCCATGAATCGCAGCACGCCAGGCCTCCCTGTCTATTACCAACTCCCGGAGTTCACTCAAACTCATATCCATCGAGTCTGTGATGTCATCCAGCCATCTGATCCTCTGTCGTCCCCTTCTCCTCCTTCCCCCAATCCCTCCCAGCATCAGAGTCTTTTCCATTGAGTCAACTCTTCGCATGAGGTGGCCTAAGTACTGGAGTTTCAGCTTTAGCATCAGTCCTTCCAAAGAACACCCAGGGCTGATCTCCTTTAGAATGGACTGATTGGATCTCCTTGCAGTCCAAGGGACTCTCAAGAGTCTTCTCCAACACCACAGTTCAAAAGCATCAATTCTTTGACGCTCAGCTTTCTTCACAGTCCAGCTCTCACATCCATACATGACCACAGGAAAAACCATAGCCTTGACTAGAAGGACCTTTGTTGGCAAAGTAATGTCTCTGCTTTTCAATATGCTATCTAGCTTGGTTGTAACTTTCCTTCCAAGGAGTAAGCGTCTTTTAATTTCGTGGCTGCAGTTACCATCTGCAGTGATTTTGGAGCCCCAAAAAGATAAAGTCTGACACTGTATCCCCTGTTTCCCATCTATTTCCCATGAAGTGATGGGACCAGATGCCATGATCTTCGTTTTCTGAATGTTGAACTTTAAGCCAACTTTTTCACTCTCCTCTTTCACTTCATCAAGAGTCTCTTTAGTTCCTCTTCACTTTCTGCCATAAGGGTGGTGTCATCTGCATATCTGAGGTTATGATATTTCTCCCGGCAAACTTGATTCCAGGTTGTGCCCAGTGTTTCTCATGATGTACTCTGCATAGAAGTTAAATAAGCAGGGTGACAATATACAGCCTTGACGGACTCCTTTTCCTATTTGGAACCAGTCTTATTCCATGTCCAGTTCTAACTGTTGCTTCCTGACCTGCATACAGATTTCTCAAGAGGCAGGTCTGGTGGTCTGGTAACCCATCTCTTTCAGAATTTTCCACAGTTTATTGTGATCCACACAGTCAAAGGCTTTGGCATAGTCAATAAAGCAGAAATAGATGTTTTTCTGGAACTCTNGAATTTCTGAAATAAAATAGTATTTGATTGTTTTAAAATAGTAACTGCACTTATTTACTGGAGAAACATCACTGAAAATATATAAATAATGTTATTACAAAAAGTTATCTCTGTTAGTACTCAAATGCCCATGATTATCCTAACTGTGATTCCAGATAGAAATTTCCTTAATGTAGAAGTCAAAGTACTACATACTTAATTTCTTTTTTATTTTTTATATGTCATTAAAAGAAACACACACACACAGTTAAGAACATTGAAAATTACAATAGTTTTATATGGAACAAAGAGAAATGGCAACCCACTCCAGTATTCCTGCTTGGAGAATCCCAGGGAGGGAGGAGCCTGGCGAGCTACAGTCCATGAGGTCACAAAGAGTCGGACACGACTGAGTCACTTCCTTTTTTATATTGTTAATGTTAGTATGTTTTAATTTTCTTAATACAATACAAATGCTTATCCTTATGAATAAATTATATAAAATGTCTATTCATATTACTAATACTTATTACTGCAGTGGCCTGAAAACCTATATTTGATAAACCTATTGCTCTCACTGGTGAATATCAGTTTTTTTTTTTTTGATAAGCTATTAAATTTGTTAAAAAAAAAACAGAAGAAGAAGAATATAAATTTAAGGGTATAGTTAGCACATATGAAAATTGACACTAAAATATTGCCTGCTCAGTAACAAAATTCCTGAGATATTTATTTTTTTATTCATTGTATCATAGAATTATATTCAATTAAAAAGTTGATATTTATGTTTTATAAGGTATTTTCTTTCTCTTGTTCTGCAATGTGTTCAGATGCATCCATTTCTTATTCTCCCCTAATGCTTCTTGAATTAATTGTTCATTGATGAAACTGAATGTAGATAAACATGGCAATTTAAGAAGCTGTAAAACTGGAAACTAGTTTAAATAGCTTTTAATTTTTGAAATAAATTCTTCTTCACTGAGGCTGTCTGTTTAAATGCATACTCACACTCTCTGTACTCCCAGGAGAGGAGCCATCTAATTGAACATGATATTTTACAGCCCTAAGACATGTTTGTCATACCCAGGATGTTGATATTTACAGTCATTATAGAAGTGGCTGCGTAATAGAAGTCTCAGAGGACTTAAAACTAAACAAAATCTTGATGCTAAATCCCATTTACACTGTATGCATGTTGTACTATATTACTCCATTAGGTCTAATTTCATCAAATAACTATGTGAATTGTATTCTTCACAAAATTTGAAAATAAAAATTCATGTTTTCAATTAAGCATAATCCTCAATACACAATTAAACTATGTTACATGCACATGCTTGCAAATTGGTCATTTGGAACTGGGTTATATTTTCTTGTAGAAATTATAATTTGGTTGACTGCGTGGTCCACAAATAGCTCTATAGTCTGTTATAATTATAAGCCCTTTAGCCTTTCTTTAGTTTTTATGTTGGTTCAGATTTCTACACTATTTAAGGAACAAGACAGTTTCTGACCCAAAACCACTTTAATTTTGAGCCTTACGTTTTTCAAGATGTAGTCATTTTGAATTCTGCACTATCTCTTTGATATACTAAAAATGAACCTTAAGTGAATTGTGGAAATGTCACAATAGGCATGAGAAAACATTCATATTTTTAACATTAGTGACATAAGAAAAAAAGAGTTGAATCAGAATGTATCACAGATGCTGTTTAGTTATACAGGTTATTTGAACAAGCAATTCTTAAGATATTTACCTAAATAGACAATTGGACTTTTTTATTCATTAAATTAACTAGACTTTTTATTAAATAAAGAAAATTCACCTGCTATTTTTAACAACATATACAGTGTCACAGTCAAAAAATGATTAAATTGAACAAAGGAGTAATTTTCTTTCTAATTCCAAAAATCTACATATTTAAAGCATTTTATGTGTTCCCTAATGTATCACTTTTTAGACAAGACTGTGGTCCATGTGATCAGTTTGATTAGTTTTCTGTGATTGTGGTTTTCATTCATTCATTTTCATTCTGTCTACCCTCTACATTCTCTCTACCTGCTTGGTCCTTGGAAGAAAAGTTATGACCAACCTAGACTGCACACTTAAAAGGCACAGACATTACTTTGCCAACAAAGGTCCATCTAGTCAGGCTATGGTTTTTCCAGTAGTCATGTATGGATGTGAGAGTTGGACTAGAAAGAAAGCTGAGAGCCAAAGAATTGATGTTTTGAACTGTAGTGTTGGAGAAGACTCTTGAGGGTCCCTTGGACTGCAAACCCTGGGATTTCTTTGGAAGGAATGATACTAAAACTGAAGCTCCAGTACTTTGGCCACCTTATTTTCATTCATTTTCATTCTGTCTACCCTCTACATTCTCTCTACCTGCTTGGTCCTTGGAAGAAAAGTTATGACCAACCTAGACTGCACACTTAAAAGGCACAGACATTACTTTGCCAACAAAGGTCCATCTAGTCAGGCTATGGTTTTTCCAGTAGTCATGTATGGATGTGAGAGTTGGACTAGAAAGAAAGCTGAGAGCCAAAGAATTGATGTTTTGAACTGTAGTGTTGGAGAAGACTCTTGAGGGTCCCTTGGACTGCAAACCCTGGGATTTCTTTGGAAGGAATGATACTAAAACTGAAGCTCCAGTACTTTGGCCACCTTATTGAAGAGTTGACTCACTGGAAAAGACCCTGATGCTGGGAGGGATTGGGGGCAGGAGGAGAAAGGGACGACCGAGGATGAGATGGCTGGATGGCATCATGGACTCAATGGACGTGAGTCTGAGTGAACTCCAGGAGTTGGTGATAGACAGGGAGGCCTGGCGTATTGAGATTCATGGGGTCGCAAAGAGTCGGACACGATTGCGCGACTGAACTGAACTGAACTGGACTGCAAAGAGATACAACCAGTCCACCCTAAAGGAAATCAGTCCTGATTACTCATTGTAAGGACTGATGCTGATGCTGAAACTCCAGTTCTTTGGCCACTTGATGCAAAGAAGTGACCCATTTGAAAAGACCCTGATGCTGGGAAAGATTGAAGATGGGAGGAGAAGGGGACAATGGAGGATGAGATGGTTGGATGGCATCACTGACTCAATGGACATGAATTTGGGCAGACTTCAGGAGTTGGTGATGGACAGGGAGGTCTGGTGTGCTGCAGTCCATGGGGTCCCAAAGAGTTGGACACAATTTAGTGACTGAACTGACTGACTGACTAACCCTCTGATGGAGAAGGATAAGACACTTATGGAAGCTTCCTGACGGGAGAGACTGACTGAGGGGGAAACTGGGTCTTGTTCTGATGTGAGGGGGCCATGCTCAGTAAATCTTTAATCCAATTTTCTGTTGATGGGCAGGTTGTGTTCTCTCTCAGTTGTTTGACCTGAGTCCAAACTATGGTAGACATAATGAAGATAATGGTAACCTACTTCAGAAGGTCCCTTGCAGGCACTCAGTGCCCCCAACCCTGCACCAGACCACCGCTGACCCATGCCTCCTCTGAAGACTCCTGGACACTCGTGGGCAAGTCTGGGTCCGTCTCTTGTGGGGAAGAGGAGAGTCAAAAGGGGAGAAAGCAATCTAGCCAGTAATCAATTCCCTAAGGTCTCTCTCAAGAGTCTGGAACACCCAGGGAGATTCACAGAGTCACACAGAGACAAGAAGAGGGAGAAGGGAGATAGAGGGACCAGGAGGAGAAGAGGGGGAGTCAAAAGGGGAGAAACCAATCTAACCAGCAATCGGTTCACTAAGCGTTCTCCACTGCCCAGAACACCTAGAGAGATTCACAAGTTAAGTAGAGAAGAGAAGGGGGAAGCAGGAGATAGAGGTGACCTGGGGGAGAAAAAGGAGAGTCAAAAGGGGACAGAGCAATCAAGCCAGTAATCACAAGCCAAAGTGAAAATGGATACTGAAGATTAGGTTCTTAAAGGTACAAAATTGATAACAAATACCAAAAAGCAAAGATGAAAAATCTGGAGTAGAGGTGAGACTCTCAAGAAAGAAATACTAGAAAGACAAAACAAATCAATCACAAAAATTATAAAAAATATATATATGAAATTTGCTTTAGAAATAGGGTCTTTTTTTGCAAGGTAATAGTTGATTATAAAAGTGAAAATTAAAGGAGTAATAAAGAACTTAAAACAAAATTAAAAAGTGATAATAGTGACTATATATCTAGGAATTTCTCTGGAGCTGTTGTGGGCAGTGTGGGGTCAGTTCAGTTTCAGATAGTTCCTTGTTCCAGCCTGTACTTGTTATCAAGGTCTATAGGCCCCCTAGAATGCTTAGTCAATGTTAACTACAGGATTTTGATCTGTTGCACCTGTCACTTCCAGATTGGTGGTTCCCTCTTCTTTGTTTACTTTTGCTTGCTCTTTTTGCACATCTCTTCAGTGTCTAATTTCTGCCCTGACACAAGGAGGTGAAGGTGGTCACTTATCTAGGCTCACTTGTTCAGTTGTGTTGTGGGGAGGGAGGGACACTGCAAACATCGCTGGCGTGTGTGGGGAGCACTCACAGTATATGGACCACACTGGGTTTGCTCCAGCTCAAGGTGGCCTGTGCTTCCCAGGTGCACACTGCCCAGGCTCCACGGTGCTCTGCAGGGCCTTGCATTTTGTGTACTTCCCAGGTCCAAGCTGCTCAGTTCAGTTCAGTTCAGTCGCGCAGTCGTGTCCGACTCTTTGCGACCCCATGAATCGCATACGCCAGGCCTCCCTGTCCATCACCTACTCCCGGAGTTCACTCAGACTCACGTCCATTGAGTCTGTGATGCCATCCAGCCATCTCATCCTCGGTCACAGTTCTCCCATACTCAGCAAGGGCACTGACCAGTTGGGCATGCGTTTTGTGCCCTTCCCAGGCCTGAGTGCTCAGGTGACCATGTGCTTGGTGAGCACACTGTCCCAGGTGGAGTGCGCATCTTAATCACGTCCCTGATTCCAGCAGCTCAGTTTCACTTCATGGAAAATAGATTGGGAAATATTTGCCATCACTTCATGGCAAGTAGGGAAACAATGGAAACATTGTTTGAGACTTTGTTTTTCCGGGCTCCAAAATCGCTGCATATGATGATTGTGGCCATGCAATTGAAAGAAAATTCAATTCCTTGTAGAAAATTCAATTCCTTAGTAGAAAAGCTATGACCAAGCTAGACAGCATATTGAAAAGCAGAGACATTACTTTGCCAACAAAGTCCTTCTAGCCAAAGCTATGGATTTTCCAGGAGTCACATATGGATGCAAGAGTTGGACTATAAAGAAAGCTGAGCGCCAAAGAATTGATGCTTTTGAACTGTGGTGTTGGAGAAGACTCTTGAGAGTCCCTTAGACTGCAAGGAGATCCAACCAGTCCCTCCTAAAGAAGATCAGTCCTGAATATTCATTGGAAAGACTGATGCTGAAGCTGAAGCTGTAATATTTTGGCCACCTGATGTGAAGAACTGACTCACTGGAAAAGACCCGATGCTGGGAGAGGTTGGGGGCAGGAGGAGAAGGGGATAACAGAGGATGAGATGGTTCGATAGCATCACTGTCACAATGGACATGATTTGAGTAAGTTCTAGGAGTTGGTGATGGACAGGGAAGCCTGAAGTGCTACAGTCCATTGGAATCACCAATAGTTGGACATGACTGAGAAACTGAACTGAACTGAACTTACCATAAAATCTAGCAATGCCACTTATATATACTCAAAAGAATTGAAAGCCACATCTCAAATAGATACTGTATACTCATGTTCATAGCATTATCATTTAAAATAGCCAAAAGACAGGAGTAACCCAAGTGTCCTTTGGCAGATGAGTGGATACACAAAATGTTGAACATACATGTAATGGAATATCATTCACTCTCATAAAAGAAGAATATCTGGCACAAGTTATAACACAGTACAACCTTGAAGATATCTTAAGATAAATAAATCAGTCACAAAAGTACAGATATTATATATTACATTTACATGAGATGCCTAGAGTAGTTAAATTAAGAGACAGAAAGCAGAATAGTGGCTCTATAGAACTAGGAGGGAGAGAGAAATGGGGAGTTTTTAATTGACGTACAGTTTTATATTTACAAATGAAAAAGTTCTGGAAATTGATGGCAGTGACAGTTGCACATTAAAAAATGTACTTAATGTCTCCTAAGTGTACATTTAAAGATGGTTAAAGTGATAAATTTTATGCTATGAATGTTTCATCATAATTTAAATATGTTGCTCTATTATTTAATGAAAATATTAATTAAGTTATTTTAATAATGTGTTTCTAAGGTCATCGTGGAACTCCAAATGATCAATATTTTTTAAAAATTGGGGATTTTTTTCTTCTGATAGTGGAGGCATTTGGATTGACTGAAAGTTTATAGAATATTGGACCACACTTAACTGCCTAAAAGCCAATGTCACATTCAAACACTGATAAAATTTTACTCATGAACACCAAGGATTTTATGAAGCAAGATCAGTTTCTAGCTAACATAGAAGTTCAGATTCTGATAAAAATCCAGCTCAGTCTACTTTAAATATTAAAAAAAAAAAATTGAAGAGTAGTGGGCTAGTTCTTGGAGTTTAAAGTTTTTTTTCAATGCTCATGCTTCAGGAAGGATAGCAATGTAATATATGTTTCACTGAAAAGAGAAACTCAAAACAGTAGAATTTTATCAGCTATATGTTATTCTCTGAGCACTGGCTTCATCTCCCCTCTCTTTCTTCTCCATCTCTCTACTGAAGTACTTTCTCCACATGGTAAAAATATAGCCACTAACAGGATTTGGCTTATTATAATATCTTTAATCACTGAAGACTGGTCAATTCTTCTTAGATCTTAGATACCAAAGTCCTACAAGAAGGCGTTCATGGCCCTTGCTTTTGTTAAGCAACTAGTTTTTAGATCAATCTATTATCACCAGAATGTGGTGTTTTATGAGAACCTCACATTTCCCATATGGATAGAATATTCAAGGACACAATTTCTGGAAGAAAGTGATGGTGGATGTAAACAGGCTTTTATTTCTTGAATTTTATTGTTTCTGTCTAGTCTAAATATTTTACTTGTTTATTTCAGGTCTCAGGAAAGCTACAAACTGGTTTTTAAACTTGACTAACATATATACATTGTTTAAAAGAAAAATTCCATAGTTCCTCGGTGTTAACATAGAGTATATTTATGATCATGGCACTTAAATACATATAAAAATACAGACTCATTATGCTTATAGCTCATAAAATATAAAACAGAAGTTACAATTAAAAACAAATGTTAGAAAGCTGATATATTAAAATTAAGGGTATTTGATTTAAATTAACTAAATGTAATGGATAATGCTATCTTTCTGTAATGAAAATGGTTTTGCAATTTGAATATGATTCTGATGATTGTGAACCAATGTTTTACAGCTTTCATGTTATAATGCATATAAATTGTGATGGCAATTCTTTTATGAATATTATCTTTTTCAAACACAGCAGAATTTATTGCTGCAGAGTGCTATATTATTATTTGGTCTTCACTCACTCATAATTTTTGTATAAATCTGCCACTGGTACTTTCACATTGTTGTGCAACATTTAAAGTGACACTTTGGGCCCTGCTGACTTCAGAGGGTACAGACGTATCTAGAAACTGGGAATTCTACCATCAGGCCCCACAACTTGCTCATGCTGTACCAGAAGGGCATGAATAACTTCTACAATTGGGAAGTCCATCAGTAGGTGCTGGGACCCACCCCGTTGTCTTGGAAGGATGCAGGTAACTCCCCCAACTAGGAAAGTCCCCTGAGGAAGAGCTAAAACCACAGCTGAGCCCTCAAGGCTATGTGACTAAAGAAGAAGAGCTGAAATCTTTCTTTGCAGCTGCGTGAAATGCAGAGTTACAACTCTGCTGACAGCTTCCTAAATTCACTGCCTATGAAACATTTGAAAGTACAAGTGCTCTTGCAGCTGGGACAGATCTGGCTTTAGCAGCCGTGGGGCTCTGTGGGCATATACATGTAAGAGCAGGCATGGACCAGGGTTTGAGCTCCCTCCAGAGCCCCATAGCATGTCCAGGTGAGGGAGTGAATGCTGCAGTGCTGCGGCCTAACCTCAGTTGACCTGCACCTGTGGATGGGTGAACACAATGCCTGAGAGACACCAGAGCCAATTGCTGTCAGCATACCCACAGTGAAGGAGGGACAAAGAGCAGTGCCAACAGCAATATACTTTGTGAGACTGCACAATAGGTGAAAAGAGAGGCAACAGAGAACATTAACAGGTGAACATCTCTAAAAGAGGAAAACTCAGTGGTTTCCACCCCAGAGAAAAGTGAAACTGGAAGTCACTCAGTCGTGTCTGACTCTTTGCAACTCCATAGACTATACAGTCCATAGAACTCTCCAGGCCTGAATACTGGAGTGGGTCGCCTATCCCTTCTCCAGAGGATCTTCTCAACCCAGGAATCAAACTTGGGTCTCCTGCATTGCAGGCAGATTCTTTACAAACTGAACCACAAAGGAAGCTCAAGAATACTGGAGTGGGTCGCCTATCTCTTCTCCAGGAGATCTTCCCAACCCAGGAATTGAACTGAGGTCTCCTGCATTGCAGGTGGATTCTTTACCAACTGAGCTGTGAGAGAAGCCCCAGAGGGTGTGCTCCAATTCCACGTCCTTCCCATCGCAGATCAGAATCACAACTAAGAAACAGATTTGGGTACCTCTAGTCCAACAGCTAGGGAGCAGACCTTACCCCTCACAGGGCAGTGACAACCACAAAGCCAAAGGGAGGCCCTGTTCAATATCTAAGGCAGACTCTGATCACACCACAACAGTAAAACTCCCTCTCAATGGGATAATAGCACAAGAATCTGAAACAACCTCACTCACCAGGGGGAAGAATCCAGAAGGGAGAGGAACTGCAATCCTGCAGCCTGCAGAAAGGAGACCACAAACATACTAAGTCTGACCAAATGATATGACAAAGAAACATGCTGCAGATAAAGGAGCATGATAAGGACCTAAAAGAATAACTAAATGAAGAGAAGATAGACAATCTAGTTCAGAGTAACGATAATAAAGATGATTCAAGATCTCAGAAATAGAATGGAGCTGTGGATAGAGAAGATACAAGAAAAGTTTAACAAAGATCTAGGATAATTAAAAACAAACAGAGATGAACAAGACAATAACCAAATGAAAAATGCACTAAAGGAATCTATAGCAGAACAACTGAGACAGAAAAATGGACAAGTAACCTGGAAGACAGAATGATGGAAATCTCTATTGTAGAACAGAATAAAGAAAAAAAGAATGAAAAGAAATGAAAACAGTATTAGAGAACTCTGAGACAACATTAAATGCACCAACATTTGAACTATAAGAGTCCCGGAAGAGGAAGAAAAATATAAATGGCCTGAGCAGATATCTGAAGAGATCACAGTCAAAAACTTCTCAAACAAGGGAAAGGAAATGGTCACGCAAGTTCACGAAGTACAGACAGTCCCATACAAGATAAATCCTAGGAGGGACATGCTGAAACATATATTAATCAAAGTAACACAGATTAAATGCAAACCAAAAATACTAAAAGCAACAATGGGAAGAGCAACAAATAACATAGAAAGGACTCTTCCTAAGGTTATCAGTTGATTTTTCAGCAGAAACTGCGGCCCAGAAGGGAGTGGCAAGATTCCTTGAAAGGGATGAAAGGGAAAAAAATCTACAACCAGGAAAAATCTGCAACCAAGAATACTTATACTTCCATATGCACAAGCTGGATTTAGAAAAGGCAGATCAACCAGAGATCAAATTGCCAACATTTGTTAGATCATAGAAAAAGGAAGGAATTTCAGAAAAACATTTACTTATGCTTCATTGGCTATGCTAAAGCTTTTGACTGTGTGGATCACAACAAACAGGAAAATTTTTAAAGAGACGACAATATCATACCATTTTACCTGTCTTCTGAGAAACCTGTATGTAGGACAGGAAGCAATAGTTAGAACCAGACATGGAACAATGAGGGCTTCCCTGGTGGCTCAGAGGTTAAAGAGTCTGCCCGCAGTGCAGGAGACCTGGGTTCGATCCCTGGGTTGGGAAGATCCTCTGGAGAAAGAAATGGCAACCCACTCCAGTACTCTTGCCTGGAAAATTCCATGGACTGAGGAGCCTGGTGGGCTTCAGTCCATGGGGTCGCAAAGAGTTGGACACGACTGAGCGACTTCACCTTCACCTTCATGGAACAATGAACTGGTTCAAAATTGGGGAAGGAGTACAAGGCTGCATGTTGTTACCCTGCTTATTTAAATTATATGTAAAGTACATCATGCAAAATGTCAGGCTAGATGCATCACAAATTGAAATCAAGATTTCTGGGAGAAATATCAACAACCCCAGATATGCAGATGATACAACTTTAAAGGCAGAAATAGAAGAGGGACTAAAGAGCCTCTTAATGAAGGTGAAAAAGGAGAGTGAAAAATCTGGCTTAAAACTAACCATTCAAACCACTAAGATCGTGGCACCTGGTCCTCTCACTTCACAGCAAATAGATGGGGAAAATGTGGAAACAACATCAGATTTCATCTGATGAAATTTTGGGCTCTAAAATCAAAGAGGATGGTGACTGAAGCCACAAAATTAAAAAGGTGTTTGCTCCTTGGAAGAATACTTATGTAAAACCTAGACAATGTTTTAAAAAGCAGAGACATCACTTTGGCAACGAAGGTCCATATAGTCAAAGTAAGAGTTGACTCATTGGAAAAGACCCTGATGCTGGGAGGGATTGGGGGCAGGAGGAGAAGGGGACGACAGAGGATGATATGGCTGGATGGCATCACCGACTTGATGGACATGAGTTTGAGTAACTCCAGGAGTTGGTGATGGACAGGGAGGCCTGGCGTGCTGCGATTCATGGGGTCATAGAGTCAGACATGACTGAGTGACTGAACTGAACTGAACTGATGGTCTTTCCAGTAGTCATGTATGCATGTGAGAGTTGGACCATAAGAAAGGTTGAGCTCCAAAGAATTGACACCTTCGAACTCTGGTGCTAGAGAAGACTCTTGAGAGTCCCTTGGACTACAAGGAGATCAAACCAGTCAATCCTAAAGGAAATCAAACCTGAATATTCATTGGAAGGACTGATGATGAAGCTGAAGCTCCAATACTTTGGCCACTTAAATGTGAAGAGCTGACTCACTGGAAAAGACACTGATGCTGGGAAAGACTGAAGGCAGAGGGAAAAGGGATGACAGAGGATGTGATGGTAGGATGGCATCACCAACTTGATGCACATGAGTTTGAACAAGCTAAGGGAGATGGTGATAGACAACAAGGCTGATTTGTTGAAGTCCCTGGGGTCGCAAAGAGTAGGACACAACTGAGCAATAACAAATAATTAAATAGCAAATATAATTTCTTCTGGAATTTAACTTTATACTTCCTTCATACTGCTTGGCAAACATTATCACTTTTATTATACATAATTAAAATTTTGTCATATGTAATCCTGATTTACTAATGAAGAACTCTTCCAGTTTATTTATTATTTACTTATTTTCCACACCAGAAGGCCCATATTTCTGGAATGAAATCCAATAAAAACACTAAAAGGAAGAACTGTAAAAGGAACAGTAATAATAAGGAGGGGATGATAACACGACATTTGTTCAGTCTGCAGTTTGCTACCAACCTATTGGCCATCAGTCCCCTTTCTTTCCACAGCACAATTATTTTATAAATTTTCCATGAATGAACATATAATTTTTCTAGTATATGGAAAGATTGCATGAATAATAACATGTGTCTCATCCAAATCTGATTTGTGGTATCTAAGGTTACTAGCATATTCTTCTAATTATAAAAAGTCAACAATATTATTTTCCTCCCCAAGAATGGGACTTAGTTACAAGTAAAAGTATAAGATTTTAGAAGTAAAAAAGATTTAAAAGCCTTTTGAAATCACTTATCATTAAGTGATAGTTCACCCAGTATAGTTATTAATGCTCACTATAATTCATATACATATATGCACACACATATATACATATGCACACACACATAGGAGAAATGTAGAGAAGGCTGTCAAACAAAGGACTGAATCATATCCAAACATAAGCAGTTTTATTAGTGACAGGTATCAGATGTTCACTAGTTTCTCTAATGATATGAAAGACAAGATACAAAAGAGAAGTATAAAAGAGAAAAAGTACGACTCCTTCAAAATTAAATTCTTTTACTTTTCAAAAAGCACCACTAAGAAAATGAAAAGAGAAATAAGAAATAAGGAGAAAATATTTTCAAAATAGATTTTTGATAAAGGACTTAGATCCTCAAGAAATGAAACAAAAATCCAATAAAAAGAAAACATTTTGAATAGACATACTAATAAAGAAGAGATACGGATGACAAAAATTCTGATAAAAATTCAATACTGAGTTATAAAAGAAATGCAGAGTAAAACACAATTTTATACTACTACTTACATATTAGAATGACTAAACTTTCAAAAGGGCAATAAAAGTGTTTTACAGGGCTATGTACTCTAAGAAAAATAGTCTGGTTATGCATACTTATTTATCCTTATTTCAGAACTATTGGAATAGATTTCTAACTGAATTGAACTGAAATCGAATGTTAACTACTGCTAATCCTAGTTTTTCTCTCCAAGTAGTAGGAAACCTGGAGTAGTGACACCTAGTGCAAACCCTATATAGCTCTGGCTCAATAGCTTATTCTTGATTGTTAATAGCTAAAGGGTTAATCTTGTTCCGCTGGAATAAAATTTTTTATAATAGTACTGGAATAGTGCTAAAAAAAGAAAAAGAAAAATAATATCAGATACTCATCAGTCAATTCTCAAAGTTATTCATTTCAGTCGTTCAGATGTGTCTGACTCTTTGAGACCCCTGGACTGCAACAAGCCAGGCTTCCCTATCCACCACCAACTCCCGGAGCATGCTCAGACTCACAGCCATCAAGTCGGTGACGCTATCCAAACATCTTAACCTCTGTCATCCCCTTCTCCTCCTGCCTTCAATCTTTCCCAGCATCAGGGTCTTTTCCAATGAGTCAGTTCTTTGCATCAGATGGCCAAAGTATTGAAACTTCAGCATCAGTCCTCCCAATGACTATTTAGGACTGATTTCCTTTAGGATTGACTGGTTGGATCTCCTGGCAGTCCAAGGGACTCTCAAGAGTCTTCTCTGACACAATTCAAAGTTATTAACAGATGTTTAATTGAAGTTTTAAAAAAAAACCTTTCTTGTTTGGTAATAGCTCCAGCTTCAACCTCTGAAGCCATGTCCACCTCTGTGGTTCAGACATGTGTGGCCTTGATTGACAACCCTGAAGAACAAGGGCCATTGGACTTAGAAGCTTCTTTATTGGGAACTCATTCAAGAAATTTCTTGTGTATTACATTGTTTATTGGACTGAAACAAAGAGTTCATTTTGTTCCTTCAATATTTGTAATGCAGCTATAATTTAATCATGTTTTCCCATCTGATAGGAGATTGGGAATATCAACATGGAAACCATTTGTATAAAGCCTACTAGTCCAGGTCCAAGAGAAAGTAGACGTTAATGCTCTATGGCACTTAATATGTATCAGGTACTCTCCTACACCATTTACTTCTATCCACTCAACCCTTATAACAATACTATGATATACCAGATGGATTCTTTGAGAATAATGCAATGTTTTAGGTCTCCTGGATGGTCTGTTTCAACTGTCTATATATCAAGCTATATATTGATACCTTATACTTACACAATCCATCCAAATATTAATAGTAAATTCAAACAGAATGTCAATTCCAAAAATCTGAAAAAAAAATCAATTTATTTCCAATGTTATACAAAATGGTATAAATAGACTTGTAATCTTCTTGCCTTCAACAGCCAACAAGTATCCCATTATTGCCAGAGAAATGCTTGATATCTCCTCTTACTTAATAGAAAATAGTGGGTTACAGTCTTTATTCTTAGATGGTAAGTTGTGAAATTAAATATGAAATCAAGATTATTGAATGTCATCTTCTCAAAATACTCACAGCAAATATATATTCTGAAAAATGGAAATATTTTCTGAATTTTATTTTTTCTTTCACTCTGGGGGAATTATTTTCCTTCCTAATATGTTACAGGATTATTATTACCTCATTTTTAAATAAAGCTGTTCACTATTAACAAAAGGGGTAAAACTCAAATGTGTACACAGTCACACAAGGTAGATGTTATACCAGAAGACAGAGGTGTGCAGAGGAAATGGAGTGGAGGAGTGTGAGTCAGTCTCTGGGGAACAGATGGAGTTAGGCTACTTGATATTCTACGTTACTGTATTAGTTAGATTCTTGTCTCTTCTAACTATAATTCCTTGTAATGAAGGAAAACTAGCAGCAAACAAACAGTGATTAAGATATATGCACAAATCTCACTTGATTGTTTTTATCCACAGATTTTTCTTTCACTTACTTTTGCCACTCCTAGGATGTCCATTATGTTGATATTCCCTACATCCATCACTTTAATCATTTTTCTGGTTGAAATCTTAGTTAATTTGAATATGGAATTCTTTAGAACAGATTTTATAGAATAATATAATATACGTAGATTTTAGGAAGAATTGAAGCAGAACTTCATTAGAGAAAATTTTCACAGGTACTTTGGCTTCTTTTTAAATATGGAAATCTTGATATTATTATTCAAAGTGATTTTGGAGACTGTCTAGTTCATCTATTCATTGAATACAAAAGTCTCACCCTTGAGTTTATTCATAGTGCATATCTACTAGAAAAACAGCAACCAAAAGATGGGGCAAAATCTCTTGAATTTGTGTTGAATCTGGAAAATAAAACGGTGTTTCTGTGAATTTTAATGACACTCTGGTATTTTTCTCAAAATTCCTAAATACACTAACTTGTCACAGGTTTTCTTTCCCCATTCTTACACATCCCCAAGGCAGTCACTCTGCCCATCAGAATATGCTGTCAGAAAGTAATTCTTCTGAAGCTTCCTGTGACAGCCTCTTACTTTTTTCTTACTGCATTATTGGTGAGGTGTTCCTGGTTCAAGGCATTGACAGAACATGTCTCCCTTCACATACACTTTTTATCTCTATCCTATAAAAGCTATTTTTAAAGAATTGAAAGCTCACTGGATAACACAGGCAACAACAAATGGTTTGCTTCTGACATGAGTATTGCATGCACTATCACTCCCTTGAAAGGTGGATTTGAGGCAATGGCGAGGATGTTACTGAAATAACTTTTGCATGGCTAGGATTTACAGGAGTGAACAAAAAATAAAAATCCAAACTATGAATGCAGAATATTTTAATTCTATATCTATACCACTTCTTTATAGATATCATTCTAATATTAAAAAATATGAAATATTTTGATAGCTAAGAAAAAGAAGACAGATTTGTTGAGCACAGTCAAGGCTATATCATGAATCATGAGTTTGGTGACCATTAAAATCACAGTAATTTCAAGAACTCAAAAGCTGCATATATCTAGAGGCTGTGGTACTAGATATCATGATGAATATTTCCACCATCATGAAAAGTGCTATTGGACAGTCCTGATACAGAATAAACAATTAACATGAAAGTGAATTTTTTCAAATTTTGTGTGGCAATATTGTAAATGTAGGTACTTATTTGTGATGTGCTGTAAAAGTTCACAGTTAACTAATATATAGAAATAGATTGTGTTTCTATACATCAAAAATGAAATATCAGAGAGATTAAGGAAATGATACTATTTACCATGGTAGCAAAAAGAATAAAATACCTAGAAATAAACACATAAGATTAAATACCTATGGAGGCAAAAGACCTGTACTCTGAAACTATAAGACACTGATGAAAGAAATTAAAGACAACACAAACAGGTGAAGAGATATGCTATGTTCTTGGATTAGAAGAATTAATTTTGTTAAAATAACCATACTACCCAAGGCAATAAATATCATGCAATGTCAAATCAATGATACTTAGCAACTTATTTCTACAGACTGAAAAATACTTTTAAAAATGTTTCATACTGTTAAAATGTTAGTAATATTTTGGTGAAGCACATACAGTTTTAAAACATTTATATCCCAAACTTTTATGTTATGTTTCCCACTTCTTAAGATAGTATGTGTGTATGTATTAGTCACTCAGTCATGTCCAACTCTTTGAAATCTCGTGGACTGTAGCCCACCAGGTTCCTCTGACCATGGAATTCTCCAGGCAAGAATACTGGAATGGATAGCCATTTCCTTCTCCAGGGCATCTTCCCAACCCAGGGATCAAACCCGGGTCTCCTGCACTGCAGGTAGATTCTTTACTGTCTGAGCAACTAGGGAAGCCCTTAACATAGTACACCTTTATTTTCTGTGAGCAAAAAGCAAACCTTTAATGTGACCTTCCTTCACCCACTCCAAGGCTCTCAGACCACATTTCAAAAGAAACATTTAAGTTTGAGTTTTGCACTAGGAAAAAAAAAATGGTCTCTGATAATATTTTCAACTTTTAAATGTAATGTTATAAAAAAGCTTTAAAATATATGCTGAATAAAGCCAAAGTAATACTGTATGGTGGTGTGGTCTTATTTGCATTTGCAATTTTACAGCTAATGTACAATCTCATTTTCAGACACATTTAGCTACGCTTGCTGGTTCATCTGAGACCTATATAAATGGGACTGGACTGTGATCAAGCAATGGTTTAACACATATTACGATGCTATACTATTAGAGCATGACTTCTGAATGACTCCATTTCCTAAAGGTGTTAGAGCTGTATTGGGTCATACTAGCAATTTTGCATGAGGCAATAAAATAGCACTATCAAGCACTCTGTTTATACCATAAATAGTATAGAAGCCCACTAATCTTTTTAGAAAAGATTTTTTTTTTACTTGAGCATATTTTAATCTTTTTTCCTTGGTACACATATCAAGCCTAGGATGAGAAAGTGTTTTCTTTTTATAAATTATTTAATTGTGGGAAAAAATGAAAAGGAGGGGAATGGGATCAAATGCAAACAGATATAGTATTTTCTAATTTTAATGTAAAGCTTCAGAAAGCTCAATAGACTTAGGACACTTTATTCAGAAATAAAGTTTAAAACGCGAGAAGGCAGCCATTGAAATCAGCATAGACTGTGTAACAGAGTATTAGATATTTAACATGATTCAAGTGAAAAAGAGCCATATTTAGTACTGCAAAAGATCCAGTATCAGAGAAGCCTCATCTGCCAGATTGTTTGCAAAGGCGGGAAAAAAGAGCCTGATTTTCACTACACTGATTCTAATTTATTTAGTGAGAATATCAGTTTCTAACTTGCCAAAATAGAATCTTGCCTATATTCTTAATTACATCATGGTCTGATTTTTGCAGAACCTGGCAAGTGGACTAATTTCTGCATAGGTAGATAAGTCTCATTGTTTTTACAAGAGTTCAGTTCAGTTCAGTCTCGCAGTCGTGTCCGACTCTTTGCGACCCCATGAATCGCAGCACGCCAGGCCCCCTTTCCATCACCAACTCCTGGAGTTCACTCAGACTCACATCCAATGAGTCCATGATGCCATCCAGCCATCTCATCCTCGGTCGTCCCCTTCTCCTCCTGCCCCCAGTCCCTCCCAGCATCAGGGTCTTTTCCAATGAGTCAACTCTTCGCATGAGGTGGCCAAAGTACTGGAGCTTCAGTTTTAGTATCATTCCTTCCAGAGAAATCCCAGGGTTGATCTCCCTCAGAATGGACTGGTTGGATCTCCTTGCAGTCCAAGGGACTCTCAAGAGTCTTCTCCAATACCACAGTTCAAAAGCATCAATTCTTCAGCGCTCAGCCTTCTTCACAGTCCAACTCTCACATCCATACATGACCACTGGAAAAACCATAGCCTTGACTAGATGGACCTTAGTCGGCAAAGTAATGTCTCTGCTTTTGAATATACTATCTAGGTTGGTCATAACTTTTCTTCCAAGGAGTAAGCGCCTTTTAATTTCATGGCTGCAGTCACCATCTGCAGTGATTTTGGAGCCCAAAAAAACAAAGTCTGACACTGTTTCTACTGTTTCCCCATCTATTTCCCATGAAGTGATGGGGCCAGATGCCATGATCTTCGTTTTCTGAATGTTGAGCTTTAAGCCAACTTTTTCACTCTCCTCTCTCACTTTCAACAAGAGGCTTTTTAGCTCCTCTTCACTTTCTGCCATAAGGGTGGTGTCATCTGCATATCTGAGGTTATTGATATTTCTCCCAGCAATCTTGATTCCAGCATGTGTTTCTTCCAATCCAGCGTTTCTCATGATGTACTGTGCATATAAGGTAAATAAGCAGAGTGACATATACAGCCTTGACGTACTCCTTTTCCTATTTGGAACCAGTCTGTTGTTCCATGTCCAGTTCTAACTCTTGCTTCCTGACCTGCATACAGATTTCTCAAGAGGCAGGTCAGGTGGTCTGGTACTCCCATCTCTTGAAGAATTTTCCACAGTTTACTGTGATCCACACAGTCAAAGGCTTTGGCATAGTCAATAAAGCAGAAATAGATGTTTTTCTGGAACTCTCTTGCTTTTTCCATGATCCAGCGGATGTTGCCAATTTGATCTCTGGTTCCTCTGCCTTTTCTAAAACCAGCTTAAACATCAGGGAGTTCACGGTTCACGTATTGCTGAAGCCTGGATTGGAGAATTTTAAGCATTACTTTACTAGCATGTTAGATGAGTGCAATTGTGTGGTAGTGTGAGCATTCTTTGGCATTGCCTTTCATTGGAATTGGGATGAAAACTGACCTTTTCCAGTTCTGTGGCCACTGCTGAGTTTTCCAGATTTGCTGGCAAATTGAGTGCAGCACTTTCACAGCATCATCTTTCAGGATTTGAAACGGCTCAACTGGAATTCCATTACCTTCACTGTAGTAGTTGTTCGTAGTGATGCTTTCTAGATGCTTTTACAAGAGTAAAAGATCAAAATTAAAGACTCCTTGAAAGAAAGAAAAGCTTTTTCATCAGAATTTTAGAGCTCAACAGATTCTAATGAAATACTCTTCCCTTCTTCACCAAGCTGGAAAACCCATTCACTAAGCACGAAGTAACAGGTACTTTTTGGTTCTTTTCCAATCTTCCTTCCGATCTGGTCCCACATACCCAATATTGGCCCCAGGATGGATCCATGTGCCTAAGACCCTTGTGATTCAAGAAAAAAATCCCTTGCTTTCACTCTTGCTTTCAGAATCTCTTGCTTTTCACCATGCTGTAAAATTCTTGTTAAAATTTTTTTAATGGTAATATAAAATGGTTAACAATATTGTTTGAACAGTAAAATACATATATATAAAATATCCACTGGCATCAAATCAGTGGTTTCTAGAAGAGAATTTCTACATAAATTTGAATTTTATCTGAAAATTACAACTTCAATTTCAGATTGCATTCTTAATTCTATAGGTAGCATTTTAGGTTCTAATATCCTAGAATAAACAACCAAATGACATTTTAAAAACATTTTTTAAAATAATTTTAAAAAATGGGGGGAGGCCACGCTGCAAAGCATGTGGGATCTTAGTTCACCCACCAGGGATCAAACCCCCAGCCCCTGCAGTGGAAATAACAGAAGTGTAGTCTTAATCACTGGACTACTAGCAAAGTCTCTCAGATGATATTCTTGAAATATGTGATAGCTTGGCTTCCCAGGTGGCTAAGTGGTAAAGTACCTGCGTGCCAATGCAGGAGATGCAAGAAACAGGGATTTGATCCTTGTGTCGGGAAGATAACTTGGAGAAGGAAATGGCAACCTGTTCCAATATTCTTGCCTGGGAAATTCCATCGATAGAGGAGCCTGGTGGGCTACAGTCCATGGGGTCCTAAAGAGTCGGATACAACTGAGCACTCACACAATGCAATGCAATGTGATAGTTTAGAGACAGTGCAACTAAATTAAAATTTTATCCAAACAGTACCCTTTATTTCCATATGCTGCTGAGTCGCTTCAGTCATGTCCGACTCTGTGCGACCCCATAGATGGCAGCCCACCAGGCTCCCCCGTCCCTGGGATTCTCCAGGCAAGAACACTGGAGTGAGTTGCCATTTCCTTCTCCAATGCATGAAAGTGAAAAGTGAAATTCAGTGAAGACGCTCAGTCCTATCTGACTCTTAGCTACCCCATGGATGCAGCCTATCAGGCTCCTCTGTCCATGGGATTTTCCAGGCAAGAGTACTGGAGTGGGGTGCCATTGCCTTCCTCGTTATTTCCATATGAGGAATGCATTTTCTAAACATATTAGTATTTGATACATTCATTTCCTATACTTTCCTTAAAGTGAGAAAAAAGCCTTCTTTTCAGAAGGACTCTATAGTATATATCTATTTTGAAGTGATACTCAGAGTATGTAATTAAGTAAACAGTGAGAAGAGGAATATTTTCTAGAAAGGCATAAACCAGTAGCATCTGACATTAAATAAAACTCGGCTGGAAAAAAATTCGTAAACAAATGGCAAAAATGTTCTCATCCTTTAATTCATGCTACCGGGGAAATGTTTGGTATTTACCTGCATATGCTACTAGTTTGATATTGTCTTCTCTATACACTCAACTATTACTTAATGACATTTATCAATAATGTTAAAGTAAATATTTCAAGAAAGAAAAAGATATCTTGAGTATTAAAATGAGACTGCTAGCTAGATAGTGCTCCTTTCATTTTTATAGCATGGCTATTTGATGGGATTCCTATTTCTCCTAAATTATTGAAGTAAAACATTTTCATAGGATTGTTATCACCCATTCTTTCAGAATTTTCAATGATTTGATTTCTTAATATTTAGTAAGCATCAGTAGCTTTTAAGAGTTAAAATGAGTTTTCTTCTAAGTATATGTATATTAAAGTTCTCTTTGCTCCATCACTCAGAAAGAGAAATAAGAAGTAGAATTAGGTATTGATCCAGCAGTTTTAGTAGCATTGCCATTTCAAGAACATCACTATGAATTTAATCTACTAAGTTTCCCTTTCTCTACCTCTCTCTCTTTCTCAGGTTATTTAGAAATCAGCTGACAGGTCGAGGCACCTGTGAAACAAAAAGATAATTTGCATAATGTTTATTTGATATGAGATGTACGTCTCCATTTGTTGAAATAATAAATCATTTGCTTTAGAGTTATTAATACTTATTTTCATTAGATGTTATCCATAAATTAGTTCTTTTTATAATTATCAAAAGTCAGAAGTGTTTTACTTGAGGTATCTTCAAGTTATCTTTGCTGTATAATGGCAAAGTAGTAAAATTATATTTTAAAAAGTACAAGATTAATAGTAGAAATTTTCTTCTCCTCTTGCTTATTGTTCAAATACAAAGCTCTGGTTAACTTGAAAAAGCCCTGCACACAACAGAAATTTTTATAGTTTTAAACTTATAAAATTAAAAATTGTTAAAGCCTCTGATGGGAAACATTTTCAGAAAAAGAAAAATCATGATTTCTTATTAATTTAGAATATTCTTGGATTCTTCATGGTTTCATTTTATTTTTCCTCCTTTATAAAGTCTTTACTCTTCTAATTATCTTGCACTGAGGAACTGAAGAAAATATAGACAAGGCATATGATAGATATATATTTTGTCAAGCTTTTCCTACTATGGAAATAGTGAACTCTTTAAATGGTATCTAACCCTGATCAAAGTTTATAAGACTAGCTCACCGATGTGCTTGGAACTTCTTAACAGAAAGGTAATAAATACAAAACATTATCAGAGTGGATCTGATATTTAGCATTTAGAATCTTTTAAGGAAAACTTTTCATCAGACAGAAGTGAATGAATGTGTTGAGCTGAATCTGAATCATTTGGCCTGGACCTTACCTCAAGTGAGACTTTTTTAATGGAGATATTTGTTTGTAGCAATCTGGTAAATCATTATGATGACTTTTAACATATATTGGTAACCAGTTTAAAAATAATTCCAGTTTCTAATACACCTGGAAGTACTTTGCTTTTAGAATCTATACCCGAAGTCATTTCTTTTCTTTCACTACTTTTGTTTAGTGATACCCCTACCTCTGTTATATCCCTTTTCCATGACTTTTGCTTCTGTCTGACTTCACTTATAACCTGAGTTTTGATATCAATGATCAGTCATTTCAAATACTAATCACCCTTCAAAGTCTGACTTATATACTTCAACTTCAAGGAAAGCTTCCTTTTAATGTCTTATCTTTATTAGCTCACGTGGTACTTTGCGGGAAGTATCACTGATCATCTGCCATTTTGTATTGCTGGTATTTCTGTAAATATCACAGTCTTGTATTGAACTGCCATTATAAAACCCTCTATGGAGTCCCACATCATCCACTGGATTTTTTCACCTTCCAGGAAGTATGAATTTCGAAAGTTAAGAAAGAGGAACTCCTGTGCTAACTACAATTTACAACTAACTACAGCTAACTACAACTACAAAAAGTTATAACTGCAACTGAACTTCCAGAGAATACACCACTGGATTTTGCCTTTTTAGGTTTTGCATTCCTCAACTTTTCTTTAGTGATATGTCTGAGACTGTCCACAATAACTAAAACTGAGCATTCCCTCCTCTTGTTCAGGGTGAATGGATGTAGGGAAGGTGTACCTCCTCCAAGCTGTATGGGATATTTAAGAACAATCTGTGTCAGAAGAACAAAGAGGGTTAGTGATCGTACTGTGGTGGGTCTATTCATGGGATAACCTGAAACAATTTTCTCAAACTTTCTACTGCCTGAGAGTGATAAAGTAAGGCATATGATCAGGCATTTTATTTTTCCATGAAATCTGCTACTCAGAATGCTCTTTTCATCCTCCATTTTTTCTAGTCTAAACCTTATGTCATGCTCTGAGACAACCTTAACTGGTATTACTTTAAACCACTGTTACTCAACATCACTTACCAATCTCTTTCTCTTTAAATATCTTAAAATACATAGCTTAAATATGTAGAATTTTTCACATTTTAAAATATTTTCTCTTTTTATTTCTAAATTATCTGCTTCATAATTTCCATAAGAGTTTAGTCATAGGTGCTGTTGGTAGATTTAAAACCATATAGGAAAAATTAAAACCATATGGTAGATGAATGAAAATATTTTAGTGTATGAAGGTTCATATATATTATGACAAGATGGCCATTTAGAGAAGATAAATCAGCAACCGATGTGTATTCCACTGATACTGTCACTTTAATATTCATAAGTGGGAAAATTATAATATCTGATCTGGGTTCACTATAATCAAATTAGGTAAATGACAAGTGGTAATTAGTACACAAGAAATAGAATAACAGTTATTGAACTAAAAAATAGGGGAGCTAAGCTATTATTTGATTGTAGTCACAGAGCTGGTTGGAGGTAAAGCCAACATTTAGAATTAATGATATCTGACTCCCCAGCTGTGCTCTATCATAGAAGATAGCACTTGCTGTATTGGAAATAGATGAATACAAGTGTTCTGTCTAATCAGGCTTATCTAAATACTATATCAGAATTACTTACATGACCAATTAACCCATGGTAAAAATTTACCTTCTTGTCACATTATTTCAGATTAAAACAAAATGTAAAACTCCAGTTTTGACAACATAGAAAAATTCAATAACTGAACATTTCCCTGCTATAAAAATTCCCTTTAAAAATATTAGATAAAATATAATTAGACCTCCTATTACATACATAAATGAGCTTACAAGAAAGTGAGGACAATTTCTAGGAGTTGTAAATAAGAACCAACTGAGAACCAGACTAGTTAGGGCATGAGCTAAGTCAATCAGGAGGTTACCCTAGAGGGCTTGCTGATCTCAATAATCTAGGACAGTGGTTTTTAAGTGGGGGAAACTTTGTCCTCAGGGGGCATTTGGAAATGGATGGAGACATTTTGATTATCATGACAGGAAAGGGGTGCATACAGTTGGCATCCTGTGGGTAGAGGGTGGACAGTCACTAATTTTTTTACAATGCACAGGATACAAACCTCCCATTTTGCCCATCACCACCACCATTAAATAATTATACATCCGCAAATTTAATCAACAGTGTTAGTGTAGAGATATCCTGCTCTATAGCCTACACATTGATTCCTAGTTGAAGATGGGAGAGAAAGTCTTGGGCCAATAAGATTTAGGGAGTTAGAACTGAGATACATTGCATTAAAAAGTCAAAGCCTTTTCAGGGCTGAATCTAAGTGAAATAGAAAACTAGAAACAAGTCTACTTTTCAGACAAAAGGAAATTTATGTGTTTTGCCTGGGACTGAAAATTTGTAGCCATGATATGCCTTCAGGCATGTCTACATTTCAGGCATCCTCTGTTACTAAATCTTGGATAACTCCCAGCCATAAAATTTATACTGCTGTAGTAAAACCCTTGGGATTCCAACAGAAGCAAGTGTAAAGAGCAGTGGAGAAAAGTATTTTCAACATAGCAACACATATATAAAGGCTCACTAAAGATAAACTCATAATGTAAACCATAAAATACACCATAAGCAGAAGTTCACAGATAATACAGCAAAAGATTCAGCCCTTAAGTACTTCAGATAACAGACTTTTTTTCAGACATATGTATTTTCAAACAGATATGTTCAAAATACTTAAATATATAAACTAAGCTTTAGAAATAAATGAAAAGAAGAAGGTTCTATCTTAAGAAATTAAACTGGACAAAAATGAATTGGGTATTATTCAAAGAATAAATGGCTGAATTTTCTTCAGTTTTGATAAAATATATGAATCCTTAAATACTCTGTTGCTGCTGCTGCTAAGTCGCTTCAGTCGTGTCCAACTCTGTATGACCCCATAGACGGCAGCCCACCAGGCTCCGCCGTCCCTGGGGTTCTCCAGGCAAGAACATTGGAGTGGGTTGCCATTTCCTTCTCCGGAAAAAAATAAATACAAATATTACATTTCAAGAGACAGGATAGTGAAACTGCAAAAGACCAAACGTTATTTGTTGGGCATTTTCTTTTAGTTCTCTAAGCTCTTTTTAAATCTACCTTTGGTCTTTTGCAGTTTCACTATCCTGCCTCTTGAAAGTTCTCAATTATCAAGTGGAAGCTCAGATTGATTAAATTAGGATCCCTGTGGGAAAAACTGAGTCACCAATTTTTGCTGTTGTTTTTATTTAAGTTCTGTAGATCATTCTAATATAAAACTTAGTTGAGAACCACCAGTTAACATGTATTGTAGCAAGAAGGCAGTCGAAACTAGAAGGAAAGTAGAAGCAACAAACTGGCAAGTAAGTAATTGCTGAATATATAACAATAACATACATAACAATATTTACATTGTTTATATCGTTATATTTGCATTGTGTATATATATATGTCACAAAGTAAATATAAAAATATAATAAAGACTTGCCATTTATAGACTATATATTTTGTGAATGTAATGCAATAATTCAGAGTCTAAAAATTAGCCCAAAATAGACATATTTGAGAATTTCAGAGCCAAATATCTGAAAAAGGACCCCTAAGTAATGTTAATGTTCAGCCAGAGTTGAAAATTAAACTTTGTAGTCTTTCAGCAAGGAAATTTGGAAATTTTAAAAATTTTAAGTTTTAACTTAAATATATATAATAGAAATATGGTACATCCAAAGTTAAGATGCTTATTATCTCTTCAAGGTTAGGAATAGATAGAAATTTCAGGGAGAGGTTTATAGGGGTCTTCAACTCTATCCCTCATAATTTATTTTTAAGGCTTCCAAAAAATTTTCAAATGATAAAATCATGGAAAACTATTAACTTTGAAGATCTGGCTGATAGTGTAGGAACAGTCATTTTTCTTTTCTGTGCAGTTTTATAAGCTTAAAATACTCCCCAAATTAAAAAAAAAAAAGAGGATTGTATTTTTTTAAAGGATCTATGACTAAAATTATGTGTAAGCAAGTTAATTTCAGAGCAGCAGCATCTACATAAATACTGTTGTTCAAATATATTTCACAATCGGCAGGTTGAAAATTCTCTTCCTAAAACTGAAGTCGACTGATTTATTCACAGAAGTCAGTGGTGTATTGTGTAGCCAGCCACCTCTTAGCCCTGTGTGCACCGTGAGTGCCCCAGGAGACTAGCCGCTGCACCACTTCCCCACACATTAACTTGGGAGAGCGTGGAGCATTCATGGGTGAAATGGACAGATCCAGCGGCTCTCCTTGGCACGGTTTAATGTTTCATTTGGTACCAAAAAGTATTATATTTTCATTCCACTTATATTCTTCTTCTATTTGTGCATGACTGGAAAATCTATTAAATGTCAAAAAGATCACTGAAAAGAAACTAATATTGCTAAAATAAAATTTATTTTACCATAATTCACCGACATTTTCCCTCCTGCTGCATTATGATTGAAATCCAGGTCACAGTACAGTTCAACTTATACTTTGGAATGCCAAATTTTTATAGATAGCAAAATGCTTGACTTTCTCTCCATGGATTAATTTCACATGTAAAGCCATACATGTCTGTGAAACAGAAGCCCTCAAGTGTCATATTTGGTATATTAATGATTTATCATTGTATTATTTTATTCTCAAATTGATCTTTTTGTGATTTTTAAAAATGTACCACACTAGTTCCTTAGAATAGACTGAACAATCACCCTTATAAATCACCATTTAACAATTGGTGGGATTCTTCAGGGACATTTAAATAATTATTTAAATCCTCTTTAAGGTGACTGAGCTCTTGTATGCTCACAAGAATGACAATAGTGTGTTATTTCACCTCTCTTGCACCCTTCTTTAAAAACCATTTCCCTTCTCATATTTCATCCACTCTAAAAACTATTTCCCTTCTCATATCTCATCCATACTTGTTAACATTCTACTATTTGCTGGAAGTAATAATCTTGGACACATAACCTACCTGAAAAAAAATAGATTATTATGGTGTCTAAAATTGCTGAGATGACCTTCAACTCTGGGAATTTTGTTGTGGTTTTGCATAATCTCAATTGTTTTATAGTGTGGGATTATATAGTAAAGTCTACTACACAAGACTTCTGTGAAACTTAAGTAAAATAATCTTATGAAGGTTACTTGGCTAAGGATTTGGCATGTATTTTCTATGTAATAAATGTTACCATGAGAAAGAGCTTCAGTGTTGGTGGTATTTGTAGTGATAGTAATAGTAGCAGTGGTGGTGATAGGAGGTGCAGTTACTATTTTAATAGTAATAAGATGTTAATAACAAATATGAAAAACTGTGAAACAAACTTCCCCATAGGAAACATATATTTTGTGTTACTTTCCAAACTTGAAATTATGCTGAGTTGTTTTTTAAGTATTCTATTTCAAAATGGGTAGCCATAATAAAGATCAGAGTCTCTATTAATGAAAACAATAAAGGTTAGCTGTCACCACAGCATTTTATTTGTGCTGGCTTAAGCAGACTCACATATTCTTCCAATAAATGCTAAATATGCTTATTTACCTAGCCAAAGAAACCATTAAAAATGAGTAATTAGAATTTTTATTTTAGTTACATTTAGATACTGAAAAAGTTCTGATTCAGGGGATGATTTATTAGAGGATTATCATATGTACAAAATTATTATATACATGCTTATATATTACATATATCCTTAAATCATGATCATTTCAGTATTATTTCAAGAAGAAAATAAGTAAGAAATAAGTTCATTTAATAATAATACTTTTTAATACAGAAAACTGTCCTAATGTAACTCTTGACAATGAAACCTCTCTCTTAAGAAACTAAAAATCCATGTATATTAGTTGGCCATATTGTGCTTATCTTGCTCAAGTTCATTTCCCTGGAAGGTGAAACCTCTTTCATATTTCATTGTCTTTAAATTGAATAATAATTTGTTAGTTTGTATTTTATGATTTAATGTCAAGATTTTTTTTCCTCTACAAAGGATCTGACATTGATGTGAATAGTCATTGTAAAAGGCCCTTTAAAGAACCATACAAAAGAAATGCTTTTCAGGCATTTGACTAAGATCTCAACTTGAAATCATTTGCATTCCAATTAGGGCGACTTTTCTAAAATGCATAGATCAGGGAATCAGATTGTTCAAAGGCCATCAAAAGATCTTCTTTTGTGTAATGTGTCTGGAAAAGACCCAGCAAAAGGCAGTTCTTAGGGTAAGGGGTTGTTCAATAATGTCAGATGAATCTCTTGAGTCTTGCACCCTGTCATACTGTTTTCTGCTAATGTTGACACAAATGGAATAAACCTTCCGTTTCTATTCATCTATACAGTTTTATCAAAAGGCATGACTGATAGCTATATCAATATGGTAATTGAAGTTTGCAAATTGTAACTGGGAGTGGTGATGCACTTCCCTAAACTTACACAAAGTTAGAGTTAAGAAAATATTTTGTTTTGTAAAAGACACAAAGCCTACCTGTTGAAAATTGAAGATAACCACTTGTGATTTTCAAAGCAACATGTCATATCAAGGATTCAATTTGAATTTTACCTTGTATATGTTATCAAATATATAGATGGGCCTAGAAATAAGGGATCAGAGAAGGCAATGGCACCACACTCCAGTACTCTTGCCTGGAAAATCCCATGGAAGGAGGAGCCTGGTAGGCTGCAGTCCATGGGGTCACTGAGGGTCGGACATGACTGAGCAACTTCACTTTCACTTTTCACTTGCATGCATTGGACAAGGAAATGGCAACCCACTCCAGTGTTCTTGCCTGGACAATCCCAGGGACGAGGGAGCCTGGTGGGCTGCCGTCTCTGGGGTCTCACAGAGTCGGACACGACTGAAACGACTTAGAAGTAGCAGTAGCAGAAGTAAGTGGTAAGCATACTGATAAAATATACATAGATTATTAACCCTATATTTATGAGAGAGTATCTTGAGTGTATGGATATAACTTGATATCTGAGAATAATTCACATGTAATTAATCACCAGAGAAGACTGAAAATCAGATATAGTATTATAGAAAATGTTACTAAAAGTCTCACAAATTGTAAAATAAAACATCTTAAATGACTATATTTGTGAAGGATGGAAAGTTATTTCAGTCCATTGGAAATCTATTTCATGGAATCATGCAAATTGATAACTGGAAGCAAATAAGACAGATACCTATTCCAATACTGTCATTTTACATGAGACAAGTAAATATCAAAGACAACAAATGTCTTCCTCTTTCAATTTAAAATAAAATGACTTTTGATTAGTTTTAACCATGAAATAACCATAATGAAAAGTAGAAATCACATTCTATGTTTTGAGATATATGTCAAATTTTGCATTAAAGAACTTTAATTGATCTACTTATTCAACTTCCTTTTAAAAGATGCATATAAAAAGAAAAATTTTCACATTTAACCTCTTGAAAACTGTCTTTCTAATTTCATAAAATTACATATGAATTCTATTCTGTCCAGCTCTTCCATTTACAACTATAGTTTTTCTTCCATTTGTTTACACAGGGCACATTTTCTTTTAGCCTATTATCATTTTGATTTAAGTCCTTTGTTTCCTTAGATTGATTGTTTCTGATAAACTATTCCTTTTTCACCTTTCCTGTTTGCCCCTAATGATCCACAGTAATTCTGTAGCCTTTGCTACATCACCACCTCTTAGGTCGGTATGCAGTGCCTTCATCTTTCCTTCTTTATGGTTCAATCCTAAAGTATAATGTGAGAAGTGAAATTGGTATTTTGTTAGTTAAGAAACTCACAGAAGTCACATTAATAGCACACTGCTTTATAAGCTATTAAGATGTCACAGGAAAATTTGAGGGTAAGTGTCCTACATAATTATCCCCTCCTTTTCCCTTAACAACAAGGCAATTACGTAAAACTATGAATAACTCTGCTTAGACATTTTATCAACAGACCATATAAAGTGATCCCCAGGACATTACCAAATATTCAAGATCAAAAATGCAATTGACATAAGTTTGTCTGGTTTGCAATCACATCATCTTAATGGCAAACACTATATATTAAAACTTGCTCAAGCCTATCTTCATTTTCTCTGAGAGTATCAACAGGCATTGCTGGTATAAATGAGAGACCACTGTTAAACATAAGTACTCTTCTAAGGGAACATTTTTCTGACAGAAAGGAATATAGAAAACAACAATCTAACTTCAAAAGGGAAGATGAATAACATTTATTGCTCTGACATGGAAGCCTAGCAAAGATTTTAGCCTGTGGAATGCACATTGGTGTATAAAAATCAATCAATAAATCAATTTTTAGAGCTCTGATGAAATCTTCAACTAAGTTCTGGACAGCATTAAAGGTGGACACATACCTAATTTATCTTAAGATCACTTATCTGGCAACATCAACCATCCAGAACACACCTGAGAACAAACGATATGTGAATGTTTAATGCTTAATGTGTGCCACAACTTTAAATATGTAGTAAACTTACAAGAATAATTTGATGCATATATTTGTGTGTATGTATATTAGAGATTAAATCATAATAATTAAATTTTCATGAACATAAGAACAAAAAATTATGTAGTTGACTCAGATACTTCTAAAACCTATACTTAACCTATATAACTAATCTATAATGTATACTTAACCTCTATAGGGTAAGGCAAAACAAACAAACAAAAAAAAAACTACAAGCATATACACAAAAAATACAACAAATGCTGAGATATCTGAATAAAAGCTATGCATTTTTTGTGCTTAAATGTTTGCCTTTACCACATAGGATCTCTAATGCTAACTTATTGGCTCATTTCTTCTCAGTTGCTCATTTCTTGGGCAAATATAATATATAGTCCTAAATACAGCCAAGTTTAATTTACAGTTCCTTAAATATAACATAAAAGTACTAACTCTTGCAGATTATTTTTTAACCTTTGCCAAGACTTATTAGGGTGGAAAGGGTAATGCATTTACTGAGCTAAACATTTACACCAAAAGCAATCCATGTAGAATTCTAAGAGGTGGGTAAGGAGAAATAAGTAGAGAGGGGCAAAAATGTCTGAATCAACCAAGCTGTTTTCTCAAACCAGACTCAACCACTCTTCCTCTCTTGTCCAAAAGCTATCTAATATTAAACAATTTAAACAAATCTTATATGTCAGAGATTCTTAGATTTCCTACTATGGATTGAATGTTGGTCCATATATTTGCATTTGCCTCCTAACTGTTGACAGTACTCACACTTTCAACATTCATATACTGAAGACCGAACAACAAATGGGATGGCATTTAAAAGTGGGGACTTTGGAAGGTGATTAGATTTAGAAGAGGCTATGAGGGGCCCCATAATGGGGGCAGAAGATGAGATGGTTGGATGGTATCACCAACTCAATGGACATGAGTGTGAGAAAACTCCGAGATACGGAGGACAGGGAGGTCCGGTGTGCTGCAGTTCATGGAGTTACAAATGGTTGGGCACAACTAAGCAAGTGAACAACAACAACATAAAAGGGGAAGAGACAGGATATCTCACTTACTACCACTCTGTGTGTACAGGCATGCACCAAGGAGAGGTGGTGTGAGGACCTAACAAAAAGACGGCCCTCTGAAAATAAGAAAGGGCTCTTAGCAGACATCTTGACCTTCTACTTTCCACTGTCCAGAACTGTGGGAAATGTTTGTTGTTAAACATGGGAAACGTTGTTAAGGCACCTTGTCCATAATATTTTATTATAGCAATTCAAGGTAACAAAGATAGTCGCCTACCTCTTTCCCAAGTCTTAAATTTTTAAAAGTCAGCAAAAATTGTTCTTTTGTAAAATGTAACTATTCTCTTTTGTTGTTTCCAGTTTCAGACAAATTCTAGATATTCTCCAAATTGGCAGTTGGCTCACCCTCTCACCAAAACCACAGAATCCTCTTTGGCAAGCATCTCATTTACTTTTATTCAGCTATCAGTGAGATTCAGAGCTGGCATGTGATTTCAATAGAAGTAACCGGGACATTCATGGAGTCTTGTCATGGCATAGAGGCTTGTGTAACTCAATGATGCTATGACAAGCTGTGCAGGGTCACTCAAGACAGATGCATCATGGTGAAGATTCCTCCAAAAAAAAAAAAAAAAAATGTTCATTGGAAAAGGAAATGGTAACCTATTCCAGTATTCTAGCCTGGAGAACCCCATGGTAAGTATGAAGAGGCAAAATATGCAATGCCAGAGACAAGTCCCCAAGGTTGGAAGGTGGCCAATATGCTACTAGCGAAGAGCAGAAGGCATTAGTAATAGCTCCAGTCAGAATGAAGCAACTGGGCCAAAGCAGAAACGATGCTCAGTTGTGGATGTGTCATGTCTCATGGTGAAAGTAAAGTCTGATACTGTAAAGAACAACGTTGCATAGGAATCTGAAAAGTTAAGTCCATGAATCAAGGTAAATTGCACTTGGTCAAGCAGGAGATGGCAAGATGAATATCTGTATCTTAGAAATCAGTGAACTAAAATGAATGGTAATGGGCAAATTTAACTTATATGCCATTGTATCTACCATACTGGGCAAGAATCCCTTAGAAGAAATGGAGTTGTCCTCATTAAAAAAAAAAAAAAAAAAAAAAGCCAAAATTCAGTACTTGAGTGCAATCTCAAAAATGACAGAATGATCTCAACTTGTTTCCAAGGAAAATCATTCAACATCACAGTAATCTAAATCTATGTCTCAACCACCAATGCCAAAGAAGCAGAAACCAACAAGTTCTATGAAGACCTACAACACAATGTAGAAATAACACCAAAAAAAATGTTGTCCTTTTCATCATAGGGGATAATTGGAATGCAAAGGTAGGATGTCAGTAGCTACTCACCAAGAATAACAGGCAAGTCTGGTGTTGGAAAACAAAATGAAACAGATCAAAGGCTAACAGAGTTTTGTTAAGAGAACACATTGTTCATAGCAATCACCCTCTTAGAACAACTCAAGAGATGAGTCAACGCATGGACAATACCATATGGTCAATGCCGAAATCAGATTGACTAGGTTCCATGCAGTCAGAGATGGAGAAGCTTTATACTGTCAGCAAAAGCTAGACCTGAAACTAACTATGGTTCAGATCATAAGCTCCTTATTGCAAAATTCAGGCTTAAGTTGAAGAAGGTAGATAAAACCACTAGACCATTCAGATAAGACCGAAATCCTTATGATTATACAGTGGAAAAATGAATAGATTCAAGGGCTAGATCAAGTAGACAGAGTAACTGAAAACCTATGGATGAAGGCTTGTAACACTGTTCAGGAGGCAGCACAAAAATCAACTGAAAGAAAAAGACATAAGAAGGCAAAATGGTTGTCTGAGGAGGCTTTACAAAGAGCTGAGCAAAGAAGAGAAGCAAAAGGTAAGAAAGACAGGAAAAGATATATCCAACTGAATGCAAAGTTCCACAGAAAAATCAAGGGAAATGAGAAGTCCTTCTTAAATGAACAATGCAAAGAAATCGAGGAAAACTAAAGAGTAGGAAAGAGAAGAGATCTCTTCAAGACATCTGAAGTTATCAAGGGAACATTCATGCACAATCAAGAGCAGAAATGATACGGACTTAACAGAAACAGAAGAGATTAAGAAGAGGTGGCAAGAACACACAGAAGGATGAAACAAGAAAAATTTTAATGACCAGATAGCCACAGTGGTGTGATCACTCAGTTAGAGCCAAACATCCTGGAGTGTGAAGTCAAGTGTGCCTTAGGAAGAATTACAACAAACAAAAATAGCAGAGGCAATGAAATTCCAGCTGAGCTATTTCAAATCCTAAAAGATGATGCTGTTAAAGTGCTACAGTCAATATGTCAGCAAATTTGGAAAACTTCAGAGTGGCCACAGGACTGGCAGAGGTCAGTTTTCATTCCAATTTCAAAGAAGGGCAATAACAAAGAATGTTAAACTACAATTGCTTTCAATTCACATGCTAGTAAGGCTATATTCAAAATCCTTCAAGCTACAGCATTACATGAACTTAGAACTTCCAGATGTATAAGCTGGGTTTAGAAAAGAGGAAAAGAGATCAAGTTGGCAACATTCGTTGGATCATAGAAAAAGCATGGGGATTCCAGAAAAAAAATCTACTTCTGCTTCATTGACTATGCTAAAGTCTATGACTGTGTTGATCACAAATAACCGTTGAAAATTCTTAAAGAGATGGGAATACTAGACCACCTTACCTGCCTCCTGAGAAACCTGTCCACATGTTAAGAAGTTAGAGAAAACTCTTGAGAGTTTCTTGGACTGCAAGCAGATCAAACTAGCTAATCCTAAAGGAACTCAATCTTGAATATTCATTGGAAGGGTTGTTGCTGAAGCTCCAATATTTTGGCCACTTGATGTGAAGAGTGGACTAACAGGAAAAGACCCTGATGCTGGGAAAGACAGAAGGTGAAATGAGAAAGGGGAGGCAGAGGAGGAGATGGTTAGATATCATCACCAACTCAATGGACTTGAATCTGAGAAAACTGCAGGAGATAGCAGAGGACAGAGGAGGCTGGTGTGCTGCAGTCTATGGGGTCACAAAGAGTGGGACACGATTTCGTGACTGATAACAATTGAGACCCACTTAATAAAAATTTAGCAGCCAAGAAAGATGGATTCATGCTTTATGTCATACACTTATAACTTTGGGTAACTCTTGACTTATCTTCAAAACCTATATCAACTTTATAAGTGAACTTGGTAGATTCATCTTCAGCCTGTCTCTACAACCCAGCCATTTTCACCACCTCCACTTTGCCTCTATTGCAAAAGGCACTATTATCTCTAACATGATTTTATGTAACAGCTTCCTACACGCTCTCCTGTGTTCTTTTGGTGCCCTACCCCCAGACCAGTTTATGTTTACACTGCTGCAGCTGAGTATTGTTTTTAATACATAAATCAGATCATCAGGTCTTGTCTTATGCTCACAGCTCAGCAACACTTCCTGTTTACTCAGAACAGACGCTCACAGCAGTAAGCCTTTATATGTCCAAATGCCTTCATATCTATGACCTCATATTATTCTCCTTCCACATTCGCTCTAGCCACTCTCCCAACCCACTTCATTGTATCTAGAATGGTATTCTTAGCCCCAAGTCTTTAAACTTGATCTTCCCTCTGCCTGAAAAATCCTTTTACCAGATAGCTGTGTGTGATTTTTTTTCCTTTTACTCTCACATATTCGCTTCTCAGTGAAGCACTTTTCACTGTCCTATTCAAGATTACAAATGACTTCCCTACACATACGAACATGAATGCCTCCTTATGTTTCTACATCTGTCAGATGCTGGGCTGAATTAGGCACATCCATTGATGAAAAATCTCACTTCTACTCATACATTTGCCTTCTGACTTCATTGACATTACCCAATACCTTCCTCTATCATGTCTCTGTTTGCCTAAATCCTTCCAGCCATGCATCCTAACTAGGTATCACACATTCAGGGATGATGTCAAACAAATAAGTACCTGTACTTACATCATATTTACATTTCAATTTCAGAGTTGCTTGCAGCTGTTTTTCATATCTCTCAACTTAGTTTTCATATTAATTATGCTACTTTGCCTGATGTTTCCAAACACTTAAGGGAACTGAGCCAGCTCAGACCTAAACCTCAATTGCTTCTGCTCCAGTAACTTGAGACTAGGCCCTGCCCTAGAAAGGGTGGTGATGACCACTGATCCTGGCTCACACTTAGCTCTGGCTCTAGCTCTCCATCAGCAGCCCCTCCTCCTACCAAGGTGATTAGCTGCCAGCACACCTTGAGGAAAAACATGACTCGTATTCATGTCAAATTCAGCAAAATCCTTGTCAAAACTAGGCAAAATGGGAAAACAGAGGAACTGGTCTCAATTGAAAGAGAAAGCTGCTGGAAAGAAACAAATAATGAGACAAAAATAAAGAATTTACCTAGATAAAGGATTCAAAGCATTAGTAATAAGAATCCTAATTGATCTAGGAAAAAGAAAAGATGAACATAATGAGAATTATCTGGTAAATTCAAGTTGTGAACTTTCAAAAGCGGGAACATGAGTTCTAGTGTCCAATCACATAAGTTAGTTCACATACACTGGAGTACACTGTCAGTGCCTGCACCCTCTACCAGTGGTGGTACAGTTATGCACAGTTCTGTATTGAGTACAGGGTAGGAGATGCACATTCGATCCCTGGGTCAAGAAGATCCCCTGAAGAAGGAAATAGCAAACCCCTCCAGTATTCTTGCCTATAAAATCCCATGGACAGTGGAGCCTGGTGGGCTACCCTCCATGGAGTCTCAAGAAATGGACATGACTTAATGACTCAACCACCACCGCTGAAGAGTGCAGTGGGGCAGTATCTATTTCGAGCTAGATCTGCAAAAGTATGATTTCATTGAACTCTTTGCTGTACAACATGAGAAGCTTACTAATGAAGACCTGGTGGTATTTGAGGCCCAGAAAAAGGATGAAGAGAAACAAAATGAAGAAGTAACTGAATAGATTCACAACAAAGCAAATGGCAAGAGGATTTTCTTTATTTGAGTAGACACTGTTAGCTTTTGACCCACATGTAGAATAGTATAGAAAGGTTGTAGTAGCCATTTGGAATGCAATCTAGTGCGATCATCACAACAAGGAAAAAAAAGCTAGTACAGTAAAGTGTATTTTACTATACACTACTCTAAAGAATACAGTAGTACAGTTTCTTTATTTCAAGACCAGGAAGTCTGGAAGCAAGTGTAGAAGCAGTGGTATACAGCCGATTGTGTTATTTGGGTACCTAGGCTAACTTTGAGTACCTAGCTGAAGATGGAGAAGCTGTATACTATCAGTCTAAACAAGACCTGGAGCTGACTATGGCTCAGATCATCAGCTTCTTATAGCAAAATTCAGGTGTAAACTAAAGAAAGCAGGCAAAACCACTAGGCCAGCCATGTACAATTTAAATAAAATCCCCTATTAATATGCAGAGGGGGTAACAAATAGATTTAAAGGATTAGATCCAAAGAACAATGTGCCTGAAGAACTATGGATGGAGTTCTGTAATATTGTACCAGAGGAAGAGAACAAAACCATCCTAAAGAAATAGAAAAGCAAGAAGGCAAAGTAGTTGTCTGAGGAGGCTTTATAAATAGCTAAAGAAAGAAGAGAAGCAAAGAGCAAGGGAGAAATGGAAAGGTACATCCAACTAAACACAGAGTTCCAAAGAATAGCAAGGAAAGACAAGAAGGCCTTCTTCAATGAACACTGCAGAAAATAGAGAGGAAAAAAAAAAAAAAAAAAAACAGAAGGGGAAAGACTAGAGATATCTTCAGGAAAATTGAAAATATCGAAAGAAAACTTTGCCAAAAGATGGGCACAATAAAGGAAAAACAAACAAACAAACAAAAAAAGGTAGGGACCCAGCTGAAGAGATCAAGAAGAAATGGAAAGAATACAGGAAAGAACTGTACAAGGAAGATCTTAATGAACAAGATTACTATGATGGTATGGTCAGCCCCCAGAGCCAGACATTCTGGAGTGTGAAATCAAGTGGACCTTAGAAAGCCCTGTTGTTAATAAAACTAGTAGATGCGATGGAATTACAATAGAACTATTCAAAACCCTAAAGGATGATGCCATCAAGGTGTTGCATTCAGGATGCTGGCAATTTGGAAGACCCAACAGTGGTCTGGAAAAGGTCGATCCTCATCCCAAATCCCAAGAAGGGGTAGTAAGGGGTAGTACCAAAAAATGTTCTAACCATCGGACAGTTGCACTCATCTCCCATGCTAGTAAGATAATGGTTAAAATCGTGCATGCTGGGTTTCAGCATTATGAGAATCAAGAACTTCCAGATGTTCAAGGTAGGTTTACAAAAGGCAGAACAACCAGAAATCAAATTGCCAACATTTGCTGGATCATAGAGAAAGCTACGATCACTGCAGATGGTGACTGCAGCCATGAAATTAGGATGCCTACTCCTTGGAAGGAAAGTTATGACCAACCTAGACAGCATATTCAAAAGCAGAGACATTATTTTGCCAACAAAGGTCTATCTAGTCAAGGCTATGGTTTTTCCAGTGGTCATGTATGGATGTGAGAGTTGGACTGTGAAGAAAGCTGAGCGCTGAACATTTGATGCTTTTGAACTGTGGTGTTGGAGAAGACTCTTGAGAGTCCCTTGGACTGCAAGGAGATCCAACCAGTCCATTCTGAAGGAGATCAGCCCTGGGTGTTCATTGGAAGGAATGATGCTGAAGCTGAAACTCCAGCACTTTGGGCACTTCATGTGAAGAGTTGACTCATTGGAAAAGATTCTGATGCTGGGAGGGATTGGGGGCAGGAGGAGAAGGGGACGACCGAGGATGAGATGGCTGGATGGCACCACTGACTCGATGAATGTGAACCTGAGTGAACTCTGGGAGTTGGTGATGGACAGGGAGGCCTGGCGTGCTGCAATTCACGGGGTCGCAAAGCATCAGACACGACTGAGCGACTGAACTGAACTGAACTGAGAGAAAGCTAGGGAATTTCAGAAAAATATTTACCTCTGTTTCATTGACTACTTTAAGGCCTTAGACTGGGTGGAGCACAACAAATGGTGGCAAGCTCTTAAAGAAAAGGGAATAAGAGACCATCCTACCTTTCTTCTAGAAACCTGTATGTGAGTCAAAAAGCAACAGTTAGAACTTGTGTGGAACAACTGATTGGTTCAAGATTAAGAAAGGAGTACAACAGAGCTGTCTGCTGTTTGTTTATCCTATATGCTGAGTACATGATAAGAAATGCCAGGCTGGATAAGTTATAAGCTGGAATCAAGAGAGGTGGGAGAAACATCAACAACCTCAGATATGCACATGATAGCACTCTAATGGCAGAAAGTGAAGAGGAACTAAAGAGCTTCTTGATGAGGGGAAGGAGGAAAGTGAAAGAGCCAGCTTAAAATAAAATATTAAAAAAATTAAGATCGTGGCACCTAGCCCCATTACTTCTTGGCAAATAGAAGGGGAAAAGGTAGAAGTAGTGACAGATTTCCTCTCCTTGGGCTCTAAAATCACTGAGGATGTTGACTGCAATCATTAAATCAGAAGATGATCGCTTCTTGGCAGGAAAGTATGACAAACCTAGATAGTATGTTGAAAAGCAGAGACATCACTCTACTGACAAAGGTCTGTATAGTCAAGGCTATTGTCTTCCCAGTGGTCACAGACAGTTGTGAGAGCTGGACCATAAAGAAGGCAAAGTGCCAAAGAATCGATGCCTTCAAACTGTGGTCCTAGAAAAGACTCCTGAAAGTACTCTGGACTGCAAGGAGATCAAACCAGTTAATCTTAGGAAATATCAACCCTGAATACTCATTTGAAGGACTGATGCTGAAATTCCAGTATTTTGGTCATCGGATAGAAATCTCCAACTCTTGGAAAAGTCCTTGATGCTGGGAAAGATTGAAGGCAAAAGGAGAAGAGAGCTCAGAGAACGAGATGGCTGGATGATGTTACTGATGCAATGGACATGAACTCTGGCAAACTTCAGAATTGGTGAAGGACAGGGAAGCTTGGTGTGCTGCATTCTGTGGGGTCTCAAAGAGTTGGACAGGACTGGGCGACTGAACAACAACAACGAAGCTAACTGTTGAACTTATGAACAAATTGGACTTATGAACAGGCTTTCAGAATGGAACTCTTTCATATGCAGGGGACTTGCTGTACTTGAGCCAAGAGTACAGTCAGTCATCCATACCCACAGGTTCTGCATCCTCAGCTTCAATCAACTTTGAAGTGAAAATACTTGGGAAATAAAAAATTCTGGAAAGTTTCAAAATGCAGAACTTGAATTTGGCATGTACTGGCAACAAGTCACATAATCTTTATACTGGTATTAATTATTAGAAATAATTTAGAGATGATTTAAAGTACACAGGAAAATGTGAATAGGTTATATACAATATAAACACTAGGCCATTTTAGAGAAGGAACACGGGCATCTATGGATTTCGGGGGAGGGAGTCTTGGAACCAATATCTCACAGATACCAAGGGAAGACTATTATCTTCAATAGAACCTTCCACATTTGCATTTCATAGAAGCAAGATAGGCCAGAAGCCTAAACAGGATTATCAAAAAGTATAACTAACTGCTACAGAAAGATTCTATATATTTCTGGTTGTGAAATAAGGGTTTTTATTTCCAATAATTAGGAAATTAAAAAAGGCAAAGCTGGTTAAGAGGTTAAAGACTTTTTAGGTAAAAACCTATAATTTCACAAAGCAGGAAAGTCAGTTAAGGGAACACCCCAAATCAAGAAAGGTAGTGACGGAACTATGTTTACCAGTGATATGTCCACTTGAATATTCTCAAAACCTGATCCAACCATTCCTGCAGCTATCCTTTAAAGCTGTTAGGGTTATTATTTGATGTTTCAATAAAATGAAAATATATATAAGGGTAGGAATTTTGCAGAAGAATAGAATCACCAATTGAATCACTGACTTCTATGTTCATTAATTAGATAATATTTTAAAGTTTTTTTATTTGTAAAATAAGGATAGAAACAACTCCTACCATGATGACTACATAATTTTAAGTACACAAAATATTATTTTATATTGTCTTCAGTGATGCTTTTAAATCAGTTTTTATCATGTATGACCAAATACTGGAAGGGAATATGCCATTTTGATCTTGATTTTTAGTTTCATAAATAATACAAACATAAATTGGGTAAAAGATTTGCTTTTGAAATAATGATTTTGAATTTTTACCCACTAAGTTGTACAGATCCAACCAGTCCATCCTAAAGGAGATCAGTCCTGGGTGTTCATTGGAAGGACTGATGCTGAGGCTTAAACTCCAATACTTTGGCCACCTCATGTGAAGAGTTGACTCACTGGAGAAGATCCTGATGCTGGGAGGGATTGGGGGCAAGAGGAGAAGGGGACGACTGAGGATAAGATGGCTGGATGGCATCACCGACCTGATGGACATGAGTCTGAGTGAACTCAGGGAGTTGGTGATGGACAGGGAGGCCTGGCGTGCTGCGATTCATGGGGTTGCAGAGTCGGACATGACTGAGTGACTGAAGTGAATTGAACTGAACTGAAGATGGGGAGGGTGGTAGGAGCGGGGTTCAGAGTTGGGAACTCATGTACACCTGTGGTGGATTCATGGCAAAACCAATACAGTACTGTAAAAAAATAAATAAATAAAGTAATCAAGAATCACTCACAAAAAAAAGAACTGGGAAGAAACTATAAAATTTTAGGATATCAAGGAATGCTTAGGAGAGTTAACTATTCTTTCTAATCTATATAGATACAAAGAAAAACTGGAAAACAAACATATAATAATAGTGTACTGTATCTTTATAGTTTATTAAAGAAATAAACAGGCTGATACTGAAAGATAGATAGGGAATGGTAGAATAAAACTGGATACAAGGACAGAGAATGGAACTATTTAAGAATGTTCGTAATTGTTTATATAAGATTTCTATATTTAAAAATTGCTGAGTTTAAAATTAGCCTGATAACATAACTTATTGGTTTCTCTTCTTTTGCTTATTTTTCAAATTTATATTCTCAATGATAAAGTGAATCATATCTAACTTTTGAGTGGATCCAAATATTGGTAGAATTAATTTGGTCTTCTGTTGCTTGAAACCTGATTTGAAGCTTATATACTGAAATATTGCTCCAGGCAGCTTATTCACCATTGATGGAATTAGTAAGTCAATCTACCCTCTATGACTTGAGGGAACATAAAGAACATCTATCAATGACGGCAGGCAATGAAGGAAAAATTGTATGTAATGTCAGGTGGCTGAATACTGGAAAAAGATATATGGTAATGACAGTATAGGCAGACAACTGCAGGTAAGAAAAAGAATTACTTAAAATGCTGGGCAAAGTAAAAATATACACATTCAGGCATCACAGTTTACTTTCTTTGATTGAAAAGAGAAAATCTTACATCTTAAAGATAATGTTTAGATGAAATTTGACAGCTTGAATAATGATCACTTCATATAATAATTCTAGATGACTTGATGGAATACCCATATGTCAATGATGGCGTGACCTTAGTTTGAGAGAATAATTCTCTACATTACAGTATCCCTGATGTCATAGTAGAAATGGTTACTTATTCCTTGATAGTAACAGTGGGAATATTTATAATTATAAAGTTGTTGTAAAAATATAAACATGAAATTGATTTTCTAAGCTTCCAATAAATTTAAAAACCTTTAATTTCTATGACATGAAATTATTACTAATTTCTGTCTCCACATTTATGCTTTCCAATATAGCATATGATGGTATCATTCAGCCTTCTCTTGCTATTAGTGCATTGATTATGTTTTTAGGTACCTTATTTTTTAATAGGGTTACTTAGAATCAATAATTTTTCATTTTCAAATGTGTATATCATAATATAATCAGAAATTTTAAGAACTATTTATATGAACTTGTTTATATTAACAATTCACATTAGTCAAAGTACATTTGCATTTTAAAATATTAATATATAAAAATAATGTTTAAATAGATCATTATTAAAATGTCAAATGTATTGAAATTTTATGACAATCACTCTAAAAGCCTTTTTTAATATGCATTGACTTAGACATATAACTATCAACTAGACTAAAAAATTTTTAATAATTAAAATATAATAATATAAATAGATTTTTAGGATTTAGATTTAATGACTTTAAAACTTCAGATTAAACATAAACATGGTTAGAGTTTCAGTCAGTCAGTTCAGTCACTCAGTCATGTCGACTCTTTGCGACCCCATGAATCACAGCACGCCAGGTCTTCCTGTCCATCACCAACTCCCGGAGTTCACCCAAACCCATGTGTATTGAGTCAGTTATACCATCCAACCATCTCATCCTCTGTTATCCCCTTCTCCTCCTACCCTCAATCTTTTCCAGCATCAGGGCCTTTTCAAATGAGTCAGCTCTTCACATCAGGTGGCCAAAATATTGGAGTTTCAGCTTCAACATCAGTACTTCCAATGAACAGCCAGGACTGATCTCCTTTAGGAAGGACTGGTTGGATCTCCTTGCAGTCCAAGGGACTCTCAAGAGTTTTCTCCAACATCACAGTTCAAAAGCATCAATTCTTTGATGCTCAGCTTTCTTAATAGTCTTTGATGACCAGTGGAAAAATCATAGCCTTGACTAGACGGACCTTTGTTGATAAAGTAATATCTTTGCTTTTTAATATGCTGTCTAGGTTGGTCATAACTTTTCTTCCAAGGAGTAAGCATCTTTTAATTTCATGGCTTCAATCACCATCTGCAGTAATTTTGGAGCCCCCCAAAATAAAGTTAGCCACTGTTTCGCTATCTATTTGCCATGAAGTGATGGAACTGGATGCCATGATCTTCATTTTCTGAATGTTGAGCTTTAAGCCAACTTTTTCACTCTCCACATTCACTTTCATCAAGAGGCTTTTTAGTTCCTCTTCACTTTCTGCCATAAGGATGGTGTCATCTGCACATCTGAGGTTAATGATATTTCTCCTGGCAATCTTGATTCCAGCTTGTGCTTCATCCAGCCCAGCATTTCTCATGATATACTCTACATATAAGTCAAAAAAGCAGGGTGACAATATACAGCCTGACGAAGGCTGTATACAGGTGACAAAGTACAGCCTTGATGTCCTCCTTTTTCCTATTTGGAACCAGTCTGTTGTTCCATCTCCAGTTCTGTTGCTTCCTGACCGGCATACAGGTTTTTCAAGAGGCAGGTCAGGTGGTCTGGTATGCTCATCTCTTTCAGAATTTTCCACAGTTATTGTGATCCACACAGTCAAAGTCTTTGGCATAGTCAATAAAGTAGAAATAGATGGGTTTTTTTTTTTTTGGAACTCTCTTGTTTTTCCCATGATCCAGCAGATGTTGGCAATTTGATCTCTGGTTCCTCTGCCTTTTCTAAAACCATCTTGAACATCTGGAAGTTCACGGTTCATGTATTGCTGAAGCCTGGCTTGGAGAATTTTGAGCATTACTTTACTAGTGTGGTCAGTCCCTTCAGGAATTACCTAACTTCAGAGATCCACTTCACCCAAGGTGATGTACTTCACCAGCATGGCCCAAAACAAATGACTGCGGGCTGCAAAAGTTATCAAGTTCTTCCTGGCTACTTGCTCCTCTTTTACCTCAGATTCCACAAGAGTTTATCTGAAAAGTTCACCTTAATAAGACTCCTGCACACCATATTCTGACTCAGAGTCCACTTCCCACAGAAACAGCTTGCAATACTGCTTGACTACCATGTAACAGGTTATTTTAATCTTATTAAAGTGTTTTCTGGATTACAATCCAAGAGTTCTGCCCAGTCAAGTAACAGTCACTCCTTTTATTAATATTTATCCTTACCCCTTTTCTTTCTCTTCCTCTATCCCCCCTGGCTCTTTCCTGTTTCTTTCCTTCTCAGACTTCATTGTATTTTTCTCTTTCCCTTCAACAACCAGTCTTTCTTTATTGCTTATTCCTCCCTCCCTTTCTTTTCATATTTTACATTTTTATGGAAACAGAGGTCCATGTAGATATATAACAGTGCAGTAAAATTGCCATAGACACCATTTTGCCTGCAAGAAAATTCCGTGCTCTGAAGCAATGTGTCTTCTATATCACATTTTACATGTTGAAATTTCATGTCTTTGAAAATAACCTGGATGCTGTCAGCTGGTTAACAGCAGGAAATGTAGTGAATATCCCAGTACAGAGACAATGTGAAATGATTTTCATTGCATTTTTCATGGCACCTTGTTCATACTTTTTCTTTTTGTCTCCTTCAATGCCTAACCATAATATCCTCTTCCATTAAAACATTTAAAATCTAAGCAGTGCCTCTGAAGTTTAAAATGCAAAGAGCAGTCCTTTTTTTTTTTTCCTTTCAAACAGGTTTTCTATGATAATACTTAGAATGAGTCATTCATCCTGAAAGTGGCCTTCTAAATTACTGTGAAACAACCATGGATGCTATTACACACACTTACAGATGTGATTTAAATTCTCTAGAACTCCTCTGCACTTTGAATGAGAATTAGCAGCTTTGAAAGATTTAACTTCACATTGAATAACGATCAAAGGAAGCAGGAAGATGAACTTGAGATTATTCTTCAGATTCGAGATCTATGCTTTTCTTGCCAAATTGCAACCTCCAAAATGTTTTGAGTCTCTTATAAATGTTTCTCAGGTATAGGTAATTTGGCCATCTTAATCAATACCTGCTAATGAAGTATTTTCCTTTCATATGATTAAACTTTCCTTCTTGATGATCAAAATCAGGTTTTGAAAAAAATCTCAAAAGGAGAGAGAAGAGGAAGCTTCAGTCATTTTAATTAGTGCTCAATGGAATTTCTACCTTGTAAAGGAAACTGCTTCTGCCAATACTCAGGAGGCTTTATCCAGGTATGACAAGCATTATAGGATCAAAAACTTGCCATTGAAAGAGACTTCATAAACATCATCATTCGATACTTCTTCTTGCCTGGCCTTTCCCCTCAGCCTCTCGGATTCCCACTGGGCCTCAACGCCATCATCATTTGCTCAGCTAGTAAGGTCATTTGAACAATGGCAAGGAATAGGAATAGAGATACAATGCTGTGCCTTGGAGCTGTCACGCGGCTGTGGAAGAAATGAGTGTCTTTAAAAGACTGTCATTTAGCCTCCTGTGGGAAAATCTGAAGGGAGCTTGTGAGTCTAAAAAAATAGCATGGCATTTAGCAAAACTGCAAGATGAACCAAACGAATTACTATATAAAATCATTATGGCAGAAGGTAGTACTTATCACTGACTGGGGATTCCCTGGTAGCTCAGCTGGTAAAGGACCACCTGCAATTCAGGAGACCTCGGTTCAATTACTGGGTTGGGAAGATCCTCTGGAGAGGAGACTGGCTACCCACTCCAATATTCTGGCCTGGATAATTCCATGGACTGTATAGTCCATGCGAGTGCAAATAGTTGGACATGACAGAGCCACTTTCACTTTCATCACTCACTACTAGAAACAAACATATGAAATGTGATATTAGAACTTAGAAACTAGTATTTTAAGTACAAACAAATGCAGAGATTTTCTTTATAAAAATAATTTTCATTAATGTGAACATAGTACTGTTTTATATTGATTCCTGAATTCCTCATTTTCTACGGTTTTCTTTACCCCATAGCATACTCATAATTGTTACGTACTCCATAACTGTTACACTAATTGTTAATAACATAGTTGTTAATAATGCCATAATTGTTACACTACTCATTTGAAAAAAACTACACCATTATCCCATTAATAAAATTATTACAAAAATATTTTCAGTGAAAAATGTTGTGACATAATGGAAAAAAAATGTTATTCATTGGATTATAGTCTTGTCAGAAGGCAGTGCTTGCAAATCTTTATTGATATATACACACACCATAGTGCCTCAGATCTCCCATTTAAAAATTTAAAAAACATTCTATAACTCCTAATTCTTCTCATTTTGTTTCTATTATTGCTTTTATTTTAATTTGTCATCTGCCCATTACCAACTATACTACATGCTTGCTGAGTTTTCTTAACCCACAATGTTTCCTAGTTATGCCTTCATAGCAGTTGCTTTTGTTTCTAGAGGGTTTGGCATAGTCTACTTAGTTGTATCATTTTACAGATGATGGCATCATTGACTGTTCAGTTCTAGAAAACATCTATTCTTTGATTTTCTTTCTATTTATTTCTGTGTTGACCCCTTAATTGTATTTGTTTTCCAGAATCTTGTTCTTGTGGCCTACTTTTCTTTATCTATATAACTTGTGTTATACCATCAGCTTCAAATATCCAAAGATAGATTCCAACTCATCATCTTCACCAAAACTTGCTCTTTCCCTTTGTTTTAGTATCCACCAACAGTTCAAGCTAAACATTTTAGATACATGTTTGAACTACTTTTCTATATCTATACAGGAAAAGTTTTTATTGATTCTCACAATGAACTTTTGAATACTTATTATGTTGCATGTTTCCTCTACGTGCCTCTAGTACCAAAATGAGTTAAAATTATTTTATTTATATATCTCTTTCCTCCATTAGTCTGGAAATTCCTAGGGGCAGTGACAGTATCTTAGTTTTTAATTCCAATGCCTTCTAGCTTCTAAATTAAGTTGTAAGCAATGGAGGTCAGCTGTTTATATCAATAAGCATGATGTCCTGCAGTTAGCAGATAATTAAAACTTGCTGTTGCTGCTGCTGGAGCTAAGTCGCCTCAGTCGTGTCCGAATCTGTGCAACCCCATAGACGGCAGCCTATCAGGCTCCCCCATCCCTGGGATTCTCCAGGCAAGAATACTGGAGTGGGTTGCCATTTCCTTCTCCAATGCATGAAAGTGAAGAAAAGTGAAAGTGAAGTCGCTCCTAGCGACCCCATGGACTGCAGCCCACCAGGCTAATACTTGCTAATATTACTAATAATTACTTCTCTAATACTTGCTACATAGTGTCAATTATATATATGCAGACCCTTACTCTGCTATCACCACTGCTCCTGCTGTGTATATTATTTACTGTATACATGCTACTGATTTCTCAGGTTCCTAAATGTATCAGGTAAGTTTCTTTGTCAAGAGTTCTTATCCATTCCATTCCTTCATGCATTTAATAGACAATTACATGCCTTATGTGTACCACTCATATTCCTAGATATTCAGGATTAATGATGTGTAAGTACAGACAAAACTCTCTGAGATGAAATTTAACTGGTCATTCAGAAAATGTTTTATGCTGAGAACCAAAAAACCTAGAGAGAAGCTGACTTTTATGGGACTCTTCAGAGCACTCATGGTGGTCCCCCTGACCAAAGCCCTGTGAAAAAGATAGTTTTGTTGTCTCCTTCTACCTTGTCTTTGAGGAGCCCAGTTTCCCTTTGCTGGTTCCTCTAGGAAGCCTGCCTTGGTCCATTTCTTCTCCTCTTCATTTAATGACAGGCATATCTTTTGTATCTTAATTCAGCTAATATATCTTCCAGGATTGGGTTTAAAGTTTTTTGTTTCTTTTTTTCATAACAAGTCACGATTTCTTCTCCACCATTTGAAGCTATTTTTTCCCTAGGTCCCTCAGAGTATACACCTTGTGGTTCCAATACCTGAACAAAATTGTTCTAGAAAAGGTATTTTCTTGTGCACTCTTGGTGTGTAAGTATTACATTGAAGCTCTGTGCTGCAATGCACCCTTTTGTCTCCTTTGCTTCTGATTTCTTTAACTTTCTATTAAAATTTTCTGTGGAAACAAAAAATAATAATAAACATTCAATATCTTCCTGACTGTAAGCAGTATTTCTGAAGATTAAAGGTGCCATAATAATAAGCATGCTTGATTGATAGATTGTATATCTATCCCTGAATGGAGAATAATAGATGCTTTCTATGTTATGTCATATAAGAAATGAAGAAACACAACACATTTAATAAATATCCTCATTACATTTTGCATATATATTACAATTATTGTGACTTTCTAAAATAACTTATTGAATTGAGCTGCCCAATGAGAAATGAGGAATTATTAGAATAGTTTACTTTTCATTTATGTTTCCATTCATTAAGATATAGTTTGAAGATAATTTTGGAAAATATGCTGGCTATGTACTAAAGTATGACTACAATATTATATTATAGGACTAATTATTCAGCATACATTTTATAGAAATCAGTCATGAATATTCATCGGAAGGACTGATGCTAAAACTGAAACTCCAATACTTATTGAATTTCTATGCAGAGTACATCATGTGAAACACTGGGCTGGATAAATCACATGCTGGAAACAAGATTGCCAGGAGAAATATTAACAACCTCAGATATGCAGATGATATCACTCTAATGGCAGAAATTGAAGAGAAACTAACAGCGTCTTGATGAAGGGAAAGAGGAGAGTGAAAAACCTGGCTTGAAACTCAATATTCAAAAAAAACTAAGGCCCTGGCATCTGGTCCCATCACTTCATGGCACATAGAAGAGGTAAATTGGAAACATCGACTGATTTTGTTTTCTTGGGCTCCAAAATCACTGTAGACAGTGACTACAGCCATGAAATTAAAACATACTTGCTCATCGGAAGAAAAGTTATGACAAACCTAGACGGCATATTAAAAAAGCAGAGATATTACTTTCCCAGAAAATGTATAGTCAAAGCTATGGTTTTTCCAGTAGTCATGTAAGGATATGAGAGAGAAACCACAAAGAAGGCTGAGTGCCAAAGAATTGATGCTTTCAAATTGTGATGCTGGAAAAGACAATTGAGAGTCTCTTGGACAGTGAGGAAATCAAATTGGTCAATCCTAAAGGAAATCAACCTTGAAAATTCTTTGAAAGGGACTGATGCTGAAGCCTTAGTATTATGGCCACCTGATATGAAGAGTCCACTCATTGGAAAAGATCCTGATCCTCAGAAAGATTGAAAGCAAAAGGCAAAGGGGATGGCAGAGGATGAGATTGTAAGATAGCATCTCCAATTTAATGGACATGAATTTGAGCAAACTCCATGAGATCATGAAGAACAGGGGAACCTGGTGTGCTGCAGTCCATAGGGTAGCAAAGAATCAGACATGACTTAGAGACTGATCAAAAGAACATTTGAAAGATATGACACCTTTTTAGTTTTGAATACTTTTAGTGAAAAACAAAAAGATAGCTACATGTTTCATTTATGTAGGCCTTATTTGGTTCAGAGGTTATTTGATATAATCAAGATCACTGGATATATAAAAGTATTACAGATTTTTATCAATGATGTCATAATGAAGCAACCACTGCCATTATGTCATGTTTTGAAACTTAGTCTATTAGTTTCATTTGTATTTTAATCCTTATGTAAATGAACTTTTGAGTAAAATTTCCAATTTCCTTAAATCACTTATTTTTATTTTTAAAATTATATTCCTTCAGAAGTTATCTGGCAACTGGAAAGAATACATACTTCCCATAAAATAAGGGAAAACATGTTTTACATTAGTAATTGTGGTATATTGCCTTTCAACTCTGGTTGTTTTTAGTTATGATCAAGAGTTATTTCTACAAAACCTTTAGAATGAATACAGCTGCTGCTGCTGCTAAGTTGCTTCAGTCATGTCCGACTCTGTGCAACCCCATAGACAGCAGCCCACCAGGCTCCGCTGTCCCTGGGATTCTCCAGGCAAGAACACTGGAGTGGGTTGCCATTTCCTTCTCCAATACATGAAAGTGAAAAGTGAAAGTGAAGTCACTCAGTCGAATACAGCTAGTTTTGATTGATGGCAAAGTGAGTGATGATAATATGACATAATGGATTGTGACCAAGTAGGTAATATTAATAAACTTTTCTTTTAAATGCATAAGTCAAGATAAATATCTTGTATTTGCTAATGCAAATAATTTTTCTACTTTAAGTTTTAGTATGAAGAAAATTTTAATTGACTTTCTATATGTAGGATACTGCTTGAGATTATATGCTGAGATCAAAGTGGGTTCTGACATTTGGGAGGCATACCCATGTCAATGAAAAAGGATACTTGTCCTTAACTAAAAATTATCCTTTTAAAGGACATTGGTTTTTTTTTTTTTCGTTTAACTCAATAGTTCTTTGAATTAATATTAAGATTGTTGACTAGATTAGAATGAAATCTCTGTAAAGATAGAAATAGCCAGGGAAATAAAATATTAAAAGATTCCAAACTACTTATAAAATATATTTTTTCAAAATATATTAAATTTGACTATACTAAGACTTTATTTTCTTTTAATTAATTAGTGGCATTCCTTACCTCAAAGGACATTAATTCATCCAAGGGAAAGAACAAAACCACACCTCAATCCAAAAACACACAAATAAGAAAAACAAAGTACTAAACTGAATTTTATATATATATAAATATATAATACACATATATATTATATATATACATATATAAGTGTAACAGAGTCACTTGGTGCCTAGATACTTTCATTTTAGGACCAAAAAGAGACTCTGCATTGTATATCTTGGGTGGCATGAATCAGACTTGTGCTTTGCAGCTTCAAACAGAATGCTGTAGATACTGACAAGTGCACAAATACCATGATGAGGGAATAGACGCCTGTTGTACAATTATAGTATTATAATATGAGGCTTTACTTCCTATCACACCTAGTAGAAGAAAAAGAGAAGAGGGAGAAAATAAATTCCCGGGTGATCTAAAGATACCAAACTAGTGAGAAACTAGCAACACTCTTAAAGGAAAGAATGACTTTTTCTAAATTTAACCAAAAGAGACTTTTTCAAGTTTTAACAGAATAGTGCTTGGGTTAGAGTAAACAAATGTTTATTTTATAGTTTTTCCACCTGAGTTTGCATTTTGTACATTTTAAATCTCTACCACTGTGTGAGATTTAAACTAGAAATTCTCTCAAAATACAAAGTGCTCAGAGTAAATTTTCATATATAGCTTTATATTCTAGGAGATACAACAATTTTTTTTTTTTTTTTAGCAATAACACACTGAAAAAGTAAACAAATTATGGGCAGAATTTTGAGTAAAAAGTCTTATAAAAGGTTGCTTCATCAGGCAGGATGACAATCCACATTCTTATGAATAAAGATGATATATGAAAAGATTTAGGATATTTTCATTAAATATGGTTTACTTATTGGGTCAGTTGCTTTAGTCTTGCCCGACTCTTTGCAGCTCCAGGTACCATAGCCCACCTGGCTACTCTGTCCATGGCATTCTCCATGCAAGAATACTGAAGTGGGTTGCCATTTTCTCCTCCAAGAAATCTTCCCGACCCAGTTATCAAAAGTGCGTCAAATATCTCTGAACTGGCAGGCAGGTTCCACCTGGTAAGCCCAGCTTACTTATTTATTTTTTTTACTGTAGTTTTGTTTTATTTATTTATTTATTTTTTACTTTACAATATTGTATTGGTTTTGCCATACATCAACATGAATCCACCACAAGTGTACACATGTTCCGCTCCTGAACTCCCCTCCCACCTCCCTCCCCGTACCATCCCTCTGGGTCATCCCAGTGCACCAGCCCCAAGCATTCTGTATCCTGCATCGAACCTGGACTGGCAATTCATTTCTTATATGATATTATACATGTTTCAATGCCATTCTCCCAAATCAAGTTGTAATTCACACTCAGCTGATTTAGGAAATTCTTACAAATGTGTGACTTTTGCACTTCACATAAGTGTATAAAGTAGATTTAAACCTTCCAGAAATATAGTAAAATAGAGAACCATAGTTAATAATCTTTCATTTGAGAATGGGCAATAGGATCTTAAGCAAAAATTCTATCCATACAAGAAAATAGTATTTCAAATTGTAATTCAAACAAGTGTAACAGTTAACTGATGATTCATCGTCATATCCCAAATAGTCTATCAACTCTAGCATGTACCTCTAAAGCACTGATCATGGATGGCATTATAGACCCACTGTAGAAACCATCAGACTGCTAACCTAGCCAAGTGATCTGGTCACTGCTTTTTAAAAAAAGCAAAAATTATGTTTGGCACACATTCATTTAATAAGCTGATCTTTTAGGTGAACAGTGGCATTTTTCAATGAAAACTTAAGAAGCTCAGGGCACATATAGGCTACACCATTTAAACTGAAATGGTTTGGATAGAATCATGAGGACAGAAAGCCACATATGGACACTTAGCCCTGTCAGATAAATATAAAGAATAGATTAAAAGACTATGAAAGTGAAAGTGAAGTCGCTCAGTCATGTCTGACTCTTTGTGACCCATGGACTGTGGCCCACCAAGCTCCTCCATCCATAGGATTCTCCAGCAAGAATACTGGAGTGGGTTGCCATTTCCTTCTCCAGGGGATCTTCCCGACCCAGGGATTGAACCCAGGTCTCCCACATTGCAGGCAGATGCTTTAGCCTCTACACTCAATGTTAAAAATGATTTAGGACTCAAATTCCTAGTATGGATTTGGGCAGCAATTTATTGAAATATTTCCAACTATATTGATTCTAGATATACAAGGAACACAACACACACACACACACACACACAAAACCTAATAAAACTGCTTCAATAAACTAGTTTTGTTTTTGATAACTCACTAATTCAGATTATTTAATTAGCTTTCTATGCTTCATTTTATACCATACCTACATAAGCTATGGTGGGGAGGTGACTTCTAGTTAACAATGAGGCAGGTATAGGAATTAAAATAGTCAATAAATTGACAGGTAAAGAAATCAGGACTTCCCTGGTGGTTCAGTCAGTAAAGAATCTGCCTGCAATGAGGGAGACCCGGGTTCAGTCCCTGGGTTGGGAAGATTCCACTGGAGGAGGAAATGGCAACCCACTCCAGTATTTTTGCCTGGAGACTCTCCAAGGACAGAGGAGCCTGGTGGGCTGCAGTCCATGGGGTCACAAAGAGTCAGACACGACTGAGCAACTAAGCACAGCACATAGAAATTACATAGTGAAACAAGTACAGCGTTTAAGACTTAACACCTGTAACTCACGCTAATGTGGTGATAAGCAATTAATTGCATAAATTATTTTTTTTAAGTTTAGGCCCAATATCTTTGAATAATGGAATATTATAATAAGGGAGCCAAGGAAAATACTCACTCCTTTAAATAAATACTCCTTTAAATAGAAATCTCCTTCATAAAATAGAGGAACTCTAGCTGTGAGACTAAAAAATATCATAGAGACTTCCTGAAACAAACACGAATCTCTAATAAAATTTATATGGGAGTCTATTTCTTTTCTAAATTCTTCTTTTGAACATATAGAAATGGGATAATTTATAAAAGCCTGGCCTCATCCAGGGTTTGGAAAATTTACACAGTTTATGCTTGGAAATAGTTTACATGTATACTATTCATTTTATATTGAGTTGGTCCATAAAACAATGGTATTTATGTCTAATAGAAAATTACAGTGAATATTAAAACAATAAAAATATATTTAGAATTAAAAAAGAAGTTGAACTTAAGTGGAAATATAGTTTATAAATAATTAAGTTTCTTAAGTTGGGATAATATCAAAAGTACAAAAGAAGTGTACCAAGTACTGAAATGTGTTTTACTGGCAATGTTTAAAGATCGTCTGTGTGTTCTATATTTGTTAATTTCCACATATATATATATATAGTAAACAATAACAGATGCCAATTAACATAATTGAATGTTCAGAAAATAAAATTAATGCCTTTATTACTCATAATGTATTCACCCAGAGGTTTCATTAGCTTCCTAATGTAATATTAACGAGGAAAATAACTAAATTATGCTGGTCCCCAAAACTGTGAACTGTAAGCTAATCATGAAATCCCTATTCTCCTTTCACTGACGTTTCTTCTGCACAGGTTTTCTCTTAGATTCTCATTCACAGATCACAAAAGAACAATTTGGGTTACTTCAAGAATTAATTAGACGTTTGTATGAAAGCCACTAGAACAACTGTTCCCCTTGTGAGTTCATAAAGCTGTTTAATTTGCTCTTGTCTTTTCACTCAGAGAACCTGGCACTCCACAATAAAGCACAGTGTGTACAGACCATAAGCCAATTTTCTGGCCAAATTATTCGCTTTCATTTACTAACCTAGTTTAAAATGTGCACACAGTAATACCTTTTAACCTTACTGGGGACACATCTGAGGCACTCTTCACTCAATGAAAAATGATATAGGATAATGTTTTCCTGGCCTATCCTTGAAAACCAGTTCAGCTAGTAATAGTCTATATTTGGAAAATGAGTTTGCGTATTTCCCTCTGGGTTTAGACAGAATTCTAACACCAGTTTATCTAGTATTTAACAACTCATCCAATATGTTTATTTCTTAGATTTCATTTAATTCAAGAAAGGTGGGCATTCTAATGTCTTTAAATTAAAACACACAGAATAAATTTCAGATTAGATTTAAACTCTTAAAAAAAAATGACTGATCTTGGGATAATTTCAATGTACCCTATTATACTATACATTTTAGGGACATAAGAATACATGTTACTAGTAATTCTGTAGTCATATAGCCCAATATGCTTTTCAACCAGTATGAATCTTAAATAATGCCTACTATAGCCCTTCATGAGGATGAGGTGACTTTAGAAATTGCAACTTGATACTCAAGGAGAGAAATCTAGTTCCTCACACTTGAATGTAGTAACAACATTGTCTCTGGGTCATGCCAACACCTGGGCCCATCTGTGAGACGGGCACTGTGCCACACAGAAGGTAGAATGTCAATTTCAGCAGCATGTAGATGCCAATATGTGGATGTCAAAGTGATAGCCTGTGGAACTCATCAAATAGCTGATCTTTTGTAAGAAAATCCTCTCAATAGCAAGCAATGCCAAATGAAGGCCAAATGCTTCATTACTAGTCTTCACAGCTGCTGATGCTTGTGGGCATTCACAACATCAAAGAATATTTCTTCCTCTAGTCCTGTTTCCAATCTGCCTGAGAGCTAGTCATTTTACATAAAGAAAAAAAAAATGATGAGATCGTTTTCAGAAACAAGGACATTTTATTTATCCTGTCATGTAACAACTTCTTTAAATGTCTTAATGTTTTTACTAAATGGCAGATTTAACAATTAGTAATAATGTTGCTTTAATCATGCAGTAATAATTTACATAGTTCATGGAGGATTCCCTTGAAGGTAAGATATGAATATTTTATATGTGTAGGTGTGTGACAGCATGTAAAAATTTTAGGTTGTAATTAACACATTAAAGAATGTGAGCATTTAATGTTCTAGAACTGGCTTACAAAGGTCAGGTATTTTGCTTAAATAAATCCAGACTCAATTCAACTTCAGTAATAATGGATATTGCTAGTACGAATACAAGTTCAATTTGTTTAGGCTAAAGATCCAGTCAAATTTCCCTTTAGCTTTGATTTCCTGTTTGGAAGGCAATGTCGTTGTGGGTTTAGAGAATGAAATGAATGCCTTTGTTTTGGAAATTACATTAGGTAGAAAATTTGGTTCTTTATTTGTGAAGAACAACAGTCATTTTAAGGTTTTGTTGGTCTGAGGCATTTTTTTTCCCCAACCATCTCTAAGCCCAGATCTCTTGCAACAGCAGTCTCATTTCCTATATCTGAAGTTATTCATGTTTCCTCAGTAAGTAAGCTCCTCATCAGGGGCCAAGGACATGATTCCATTGCATCCTATGGGCTACACACCAGTTACAGGATTACTGTAACTCAGCTGTAAAGAGATACAGGTTACAAAACCCTCTGCTTATTTTCAATTTTCCTTATAGGGGAAGATGTTATTACTAACCAAAATAAAAAATTTTCACACGGAATTAGTTGTCACAAATCAAAAACCCCACAGAGCTCTTTGTCACTAATAAACAAAAATCATGTGACAATAATGACTTCTTTCCTGAAAATACAATATTGGTATTTTATGAAATGAACAGCAAGTAGCTAAAGTTTCTACTAAGTATACAAAGTAACTAAGAAAATACAACTAACAGCTCTGGGAACATAGACAGGTTGTTTAAATTATTTTTAAGCCTGATTTCCTCATCTGAAAATGGAAATGACTTTAAAAGAGTTGCTGAGAGAATGGAAAGTGCATAATGTTTCTAAAGTATTTAATGCTAAGACCAACACTTGACTGTTCTTAGTATATGTAAGCAATTAGAATTATTAAGCCAGCAATTCACTTTAACCTTCATATATCTTTTAAAATAGTGTTTTTTGTTTTAGAAATTAATATGTTTGTTTCAAGAGTTTTATAAAATAGAGAAAAACAAAAATTAAAATAACTGATAATTGTATTACACTGGGATGAAAATTATCATATTTTCCTTGAGCTGCATAGTCTATGGCTCCCATTTCTGACCCTCTCCAGAAACAGCCAATCTGAATACAATCTCTTACCACTGTAAAATTTATCATTTTTATGCAGAGCAAAATGAAATTTGGATTTACTTTATGTACATGTAACTCTTTCATTTCCCATACAATGATTTAAAGAATATCTTATAATATATGTACAAATGAATATTTCTGTGTTACACTGTGAAACTGTACCAAAAATATACCTTATCTGTCTCTGCATTATGCATTTCTATGTATTTACAGAAAGAAGAAATGCCAATTAAAACAATGCTATTAGCTTTTAAAAAAAAATAACAGAAAATAAAACTAATACTTAAATTCTAATTATGTTTTCATTTGGTTGAGCATGGTGCTTCTGTTGATATCATTACAGCTATTTAACGATCTCAAATTTGAGCCAAAATTTCCAGTAGCTATGGGAAAACACATTAAAAGTGCATTTGATCATTAGAATACTACAGTATGTGTGTACCAGCCTGCATGTCCCACAGGAATTGGAATGAAATAAGAGAAAATGAGTATTTTCTGTGTTTGCTTTGAAATTTTACATGCATATTTTAGCTCTGTGTTAAATATTCAAGACTGCAAAAATATCTCTAAGATACACTGAATCCAACTCTCAATTATTCAGTTTAATGTGAGGCAGGGATCATATGGATAATTGAAATTCATAGACGATAAAGATGTCAGACAATAGCTGCTCACTCTTCCCTCACAGCTGCATTTACAAGAGCTGCTATTAAGATCAGTTCGAGTTTCCCCTGCTCTCCATGAACTTGGACAGCTTCCAAGGGAGAAGACAAATGACAAAATGGCAGGTAGCTGGAGGCTAAAGGGATCTGAACAGTCTATATGCGAATATCAGCATTGCCTAACAGAGAGGCACCTGATGGGGAAAGTACAGGGATAACTTGCAATTAATATTTTAAAATTATTCCTCTTGACTGCTGAGAAAATGGGGATAAGAATATGCTTAATCTTACAGAACTGTGACTGATATCAACCAATAGAAAATGTTGACTAAATCTTTTTTTGATATTCACTTTTTTTTAATTTAAATAAAATTTTTTTAAAAGCCTGTGGCTGTATTATCATGGAGAAGGCGGCAAACAGTGAAGATGGATTAAGAAGGTTTAAGTCTTCATTTTGTCACAACTGTCTTGGTGCCTTTGGGAGAGGAGCTGAATGTTTTCTGTTACCATTGTTATTGTAACTACAAAATAGGTGTAACAATAGCTCTTACTTCAATGGGTGGTTGTGAGAATCATGAGACTAGTGCATATTATATTCTTACCTACTGCTGTATAACAAATCATTGCAAATATTGTTGTTTAAAATAAATATTTTATTTTCTCAGCATTCCCATGAGTCTGGAATCGAGGCACAGCTTAGTTACATCCTCTATTTAAGGTCTTCACAAACTTGCAATAAAGATGTCTGACAAGAGGCTTAACTGAGAAGTAATCAGCCTCCAGGTTCACTCAACCTGTTGGCAAAGTTCATTTCCTTGAGGACCCATGGCCTTTCCATGGTCTTCAGTATCGTATGACACTGGCCTTCTGCAAATACCAACATGACTTATGAAAAACAAAACTGAAAATGCCAAATCTCTTACCTTTAATGAAACAAACAGATGCAGTTTTAGATACTGTTCTTCCTTTAGATTTTGTATAATTTTATTTGGTGACCCAACTGTATATATGTGGATAAACTGGTTACTAACGGGTGCAACAATAGTTGTATTACTCAGATGCAAACATTTGATTTGAGGCTGTTTCACTGGGGCATCCCTTGTGGCTCAGGTGGTAAAGAATCCGCCTGCAGTGCAGGAGACCTGGGCTTGATCCCTGGGTTGGGAAGATCCCCTGGAGAGGAGAAAGGCTACCCACTCCAGTATTCTAGCCTAGAGAATTCCATAAACTCTATAGTCCATGAGGTCGCAAAGAGGCGGATACGACTGAGCGAATTTCACTTTCCTTTAACTTTCATTGTGTTTGAAGTACTCTGCTTACAAAAAAACTCATCATGTGCTTCTCTAAATAACTCCAGTTCTAGCATGGAAAAGCTTTATTAGCCAATAGAAATTTTACATAATATGGAACTTACAAAAAAATTGTTTGAAGGCTGCCTTCAGCTGACTGTTGTTTGGCTGCCCTCAGCATCTTGTTATGTAGGTCTGTCAACAGTCTCCTCTCTCCTTCAAACACAGTGAGGGAGAGAAAATCTCCAGAGTTAGGCTGTTAACCATTTAGCCTTTTATCATGTAATGCAATCTTGGTAATAACATTTATCACCTTTGCCGCATTTTGTTGTTTAGAAGTAAATTACTGGTTTTGCTCACACTCACAAGGGGGCAATTCCACAAGCACATGAACACCAGGAGGCAGGGCTGATGGGAAGCCAACTTAGCTTCTGACCATCACGGACTAAGAAGAACTACACCTGAAGCAGCTCATCCATGCCTCGATCTGACTGGGATGTTGAGATTTTTGGACTTTGAGCAAATATTATCATGAGATAAGACTCTTGGAAATCTTGGGAAGACATCAATATATTTTGCTTGTGAGAGAGATGTGAGTGATTCTGGTCCAGAAGGAGGCCTGGGATGGACAACTCTAAAGGCCTTCCTGTGATTCCCAATTCCTGAAGGTCACACATTTGTGAATTCCCCTTCCTCTGAATGTGCTGAGAATCTGTGTCTTGATCCTAAACAACACAATATGGCAAAGGTTAAAGGATGTCACTCCCATGACATTACATTATATAAAACTGTCTTACTAGTTAACTTGGTCTTGACAACCCCCCACCCCCTGCAGGATGGATTAAGTCAACAGCTATGTTAAGCAACCCCTGTAGTGTCTGGTAAGTGTTAGTACAGGTGCCCTTAGTAACAGGGATTGATGTGCAGGAGCTGAGAGTGGTGACAGCCAACAAAAGCCAAGATCTTCCATCCTTTAACCATAGAGAAATCAACCCTGACAACAAACTGTGTCAGCTTGAAAGTGAATTTATCCCCAGTCGAGGCTCTAAATATGAACGTTACCAGTCCAATGCCTTGGCTGCTGCCTTGTGAGATCCTAAGCAGTGATGCTATGGTTGCCACAGAAACACTGACAAAATGGACAGTATTGTTTTAAATTCCTAGAAAGAAAGAAAGTGAAGTCGCTCACTCGTGTCCAACTCTTTTCGACCCCATGGACTGTAGTCTACCAAGCTCTTCCGTCCATGGGATTCTCCAGGCAAAAACACTGAAGTGGGTTGCCACTTCCTTCTCCAGGGTATCTTCCCAACCCAGGGCTTGAAACTGGGTCCCAGCATTGGAGACAGACGCTTTAACCTCTGAGCCACCAGGGAATTCCTAAGCTTATGCTAATTTGCTACATGGAAATAGATAATGCTCTTGAAATTTCTTTAAAGGTGACTTCTCATGTTAAGAAATCATTAAAGATAAGTGCACTCCCACCCCAACCCCCACGCACAGAGGCGGATCAAGATTCAGACAGCAGATTCTAGAATGAGACCTTGAGTTAAAAACTTGGCTCTGCTATTGATTGGTTGACTATTGATCGATACCTCAACAGTGATAGGTAACTTCTCTGAGCCTTGGTTTTCCATCTGTTAGGGAAATAAAAGCAGCATGTACCACACAGAGTTGAATATGAAGACCTAGCAAGTTAATAATGTAATCATTAGAAAATTATGCATACATACAAAGACTCAACAGATTAAAATTATTACTATTATGTGAGTAAAAATTTATTATAGTCACCAAAATAGGTCTCCCTACAATATGCTTTTTAAATCTATTTCTTATAATAAAATACTAGACAAAATTATTACTTGAAGTAATTTGAAGCTACTTTAAAGAACACCAGTAGGACTTATTTTAAAACTATCAGGTAATTAAAAATCTCCAGTTCCTGTGTCAGAGGAAATTCCTTGGGAATTCACAAATTTAAAAAATGCTTACATTTTCAATATTTTAGTTGTAGATCCTTTGGTATCTCCGAACTACTAGGGAATGTTACAAAAGGCATTTACTTTCCAGTGCATAGAGTTAAACTTGGTGGAAATGATATCACAATGTGGTAGGTACAGACTATAAGTAATAGTTTCAGAAAGGGGCCATTGCTTAGTTCTAATATAAGGAAACTGATAGTCGCTACTGAATACCAAGCAACTAATAGCTTTGATATGTAATACAACCCAGCATTCTATGTTTCACACTGTTTCCCAATACATTTAAAGAAGTGGTACAAAATGGACATTTAATAAATATTATTGGAAGAGTTGATTTTAAAATGTAATTTTTTTTCTGTTTTATGATTACAGACTAATACATTAAAATGAAGTAGAAGCTTCATTTTACTTGAATCCCACAAATTACAGTACTTCCCATGGTTAACAACTGGTAACTTTTTGATAAGACATTTGAACATTTCTATGTGAAAATTTTCTATTTCATATGTGTGTATTGAATATATTATATTATGTAAGGGTAGAGAAATATTTGAATAGTGAAAAGTTTTACATTTTGAGACAACATATCTTTGAGTTAATTTCATGTCAGATATTTTAGTTTCCTCCTTCTTTTCTAATCTCTAGTTCAGTTCAGTTCAGTCACTCAGTCGAGTCCCACTCTTTGCGACCCCATGAATCACAGCACGCCAGGCCTCCCTGTCCATCACCATCTCCCTGAGTTCACTCAAACTCACATCCATCGAGTCGGTGATGCCATTCAGCCATCTCATCCTCTGTCGTCCCCCTCTCCTCCTGCCCCCAATCCTTTCCAGCATCAGACTCTTTTCCAATGAGTCAACTCTTCGCATGAGGTGGCCAAAGTACTGGAGCTTCAACTTTAGCATCATTCCTTCCAAAGAAATCTCAGGGCTGATCTCCTTCAGAATGGACTGGTTGGATCTCCTTGCAGTCCAAGGGACTCTCAGGAGTCTTCTCCAACACCACAGTTCAAAAGCATCAATTCTTCGGCGCTCAGCCTTCTTCACAGTCCAACTCTCACATCCATACATGACCACAGGAAAAACCATAGCCTTGACTAGACAGACCTTTGTTGGCAAAGTAATGTCTCTGCTTTTCAATATGCTATCTAGGTTGGTCATAACTTTTCTTCCAAGGAGTAAGCGTCTTTTAATTTCATGGCTGCAGTCACCATCCCCAGTGATTTTGGAGCTCAAAAAGATAAAATCTGACACTGTTTCCACTGTTTCCCCATCTATTTCCCATGAAGTGGAGAGTATTCTTATTACAGGTATGTCATGATCTACAAATCTCAACTGATGAACATTTAGGTGATATCAAGTAATTTCTTACTTAAGTACTTCATACTGGAGATCCCTTTTGCAAATATATTAGTGACAGTTGTGATATTTACTGTAAGATTTAGAGGTACTAACATCGTGCACAATTTTAGTTAAGAAAGATATGTATACATGTCTAAATAAGAACTACAGTTAAATAAATGCTTAAATTTAATGTTTTTGTCTTCACCATGCAAATTTAACTCAATTTATCAACCAATGCACTAAATAGGGTAATTTTAAAGTCATTGTTTGAATTTTAATTTGTGTTTCTTTTCTGGGAAGAAGCTTTACAGCCCTGATGTAGTCAATGGGAGTAGGGGGAGGGGAAGGGAGAGAGAGCAGTTCTCCCCCAAAAGGAAGGATTGTTTCATTGATGTTTAGAATTGCTGGCTTTGGTCAGTTTTATTATTGTTTTTATGTTTTATTAGAAAATATTCTTCCTTATAGTCTGAATGCAGGGCTGACTGCTCCCACAGGTGTGTGGTCCACCCAGCTCCTACCCTGACCCACACATACACACATCTTGGTACACTGCTGCTGTGTAGTTTGGCTCTGAGCAAGAGAAAATGTTTGTTAATGGTTTCCTCAACACACTCTGACTGACTGTAAATACTTTTCATGAATCTGACTTTTTTTTACTGGAATATAATTGCTTTACAATGTTATGTTAGTTTCTGCTGTACAACAACGTGGATCGGGAGGCAGATTCTTTACTGTCTGAGACAACAGGGAATCCTATACTGTATAAAGGATTTCTCTAAAATCCAAAAATTAATTAAATAATGAACTATAAATATACTGTTTAATTCTATACATGTCTACTAAAGGACTCAACATGTTAGGTAGTCCTAAAAAGCAGTTGTTAACATTCACAGTATTGCTACTCTGTTAAAATCCACAATTTGTCAATGAGAGGTGCCAAAGATTTATTAATCTCCATTCCTACTGGGGATAAAATTTAATTAGCAAAATTAAATTATCACCCATTACAACTAATTAATCTGTCTTTTGATGATGACACACAATTATGGTTCTTGTCATCATGGTAAAAAATATGCATCTTATGTGATATTGCGAACAATCAAATTTCAATATAAAACACGTTCCTACAAATATTGTTTACAGTAAAAAGAAGCATATTTCTTCTTTTTATACAGTAAAAAGAAACATATTTAAGTAGGGGCATTTTCACTTTATCTTCACAAATAACATTATTTATAAGTAAAAGAGAAGTAATTACATATTTGGGTGATGGTAATGGGAAAGGTGAGGGGAAGAGCAAAAGTTAAACTACCTTAAAATCTTGTCCTACTGTGAAATGTATTATAGATATTGATCACTTTTATTTTAATTGGTATAACTGATATGAACATGAATGTTTATGAAACGTGTAAGTGCAAACTTTATATAACTAGAAATAATGTTCAGGCTATTCATACAAATAAAATAAAAATGAGAATTATATTAAGATAAACCAGTCAATCTATCAAAAATAAGAAAAAAATATGTGGTAAGTAAGAAACACAATACATCAAATGGAAAATAACATAATAAACCCATACATATAATTCATTAAATAACTATAACTAGGTGAAAAAATCTTATAAAAATAGGATTTGATGCAGGATGCTTGGGAATGATGCACGGGGATAATCCAGAGAGATGGTGTGGGGCAGAAGGGGGGTGGTGGGGGTCAGGATTGGGAGTTCATGTACACTCGCGGCTGATTCATGTCAATGTATAGAAAAACAAATAAAGTATTGTAAAGCAAAACAAAACAAAAAAATAATAATAAAAATAAAAGAAATAAAAAAAATCAGTATCAAATAGCAAACTAAAATCTTAGATGTATACTTTTTAAAAGAAATAAAACAGATGACAACAAAACTTTCAAAATTAAAGGTGGAAAATATATATACAAGATAAATGCTTACAAATAGAAAGCATGAGTAGCAATATTTATAGTAATCAATCTAGAGTCAAGATTAAATGGAACCAATAGATATTTTATATTGATAAAGGTATTAATAGACAAGAATATATGACAGATTTTTTTGCAGCATTCAACATAGCTTTGATTATATTAATCATTCTGTATTAAAATATAAAAAGAAAGTTATAAAACCACATAATGGTAGAAGATAAAATTAAACAAAATGATATAATAAATGATTAAGTAAAACTGAGTCTAATGGGCAAGAGAAAATTGAGACCTTCAAAGATGCAAGGAAACTGTGAACTTAACTTTTGCACTGAAAGTTTTTATTAAAATTCTGAACTTGATTTATAGTTTCAATTTCATTGAATAGATCAGAAGGAAGTTAGAGAAACTCCAGTGTCTGCCAAGGCTTGCGAATTTTGTGGGAAATGCTTCACAAGAGCTGGATTGTGAAGAACTAAACTTAAGAGTGAATTAGACATATTCCTTGACTTTGCAAGAAATCTGAAGCAAAATATTATTTTTCAAACTTACTACAGACCTAAGAAATGTATTTCATGAGATTTCATGATTACAAGCTATAAGAGAATGTCATAAATTTGTTTAAACCAAATGAACACTACCAAGATAATTCAGAAAAACTTCAAGAATATAAATTAATTAAAATTTTTTCTGACCTATTAATATCCATGAATATATGGTAAATAAAAAAATTAATACTTTCTTAAAGAAACATCTTTATTCCTGGCTTCAAAGAATTTCCACAAAAAACTTTAAATAAATTCAAGGAAATGGTTCTAAATTTAAACACACACGCATGGCACCATGATTGAAAATGAACAGAAACTCCAGATATTTAGATTACCAGATAAAATTTCAATATCTGTTCAAAAATAAAAAATAATGAAAATATGAGCAAGCAGCATAGAAAAATACATAATTTCCAAAAAGTTTCTTTTAAAGCTCACAAAAAATGTCTATAAATTAAAACAACAAAAAAGGCCTTGAAGTCAAAAGCACATTGAAAGCAGAAAGAACAAGAAATAACCACCAAGGGAAAATAATTATTATACATTATCCAAAGTACAATACAAAAGATAAAGATCTGAAAAACATAAACATATGACAACAGACAGGAAAGTCAGAGTAAAGAAGTGTACATAAGTCTACCTGGAATTCCAAACCAAGAAGAAATAAAATTTGGACTGAAGTACTATTTAAAACAGAAATAGCTTAAAAATTTTCAGAAATTATAAAAAATACCAACAGTACAAGTTTTCAATTAATAAAAAATTCCCCAAACATAGCTATATCATGATGTTGATACCTCAGCACACTTAAAATTATAAAATTCTTCATTTTGTCTAAGACAAAAGAAAAATTACTTTCAAAAGTAATCATCTGATGGTCGATTTCATAGCAGCAGGAAAGGAAGTCAGATGAAATTGGAATCATGTTTTCAATTTGCTAAGATATATCTGTATCAAGCTAGAATTCTATACTCTTTGGAGGTAACTATAAAGAATGAGGAACAATAAAAAAGGGATTTTCATAACAAACTGCAGGTTTTATGGAAATAATCCATTAGTAAAGAAAGGTAAACAAGCAAAAAACATCCATTCCATTGTTTTCCTCTATTTCTTTGCACTGATCACTGAGGAAGGCTTTCTTATCTCTCCTTGCTATTCTTTGGAACTTTGCATTCAAATGGGTATATCTTTCTTTTTCTCCTTTGCCTTTAGTTTCTGTTCTTTTTTCAGTTATTTTTAAGGCTTCTTCAGACAACCATTTTGTCTTTTTGCATTTCTTTTCTTGGGTATGGTCTTGATACCCACCTCCTGGGCAATATCATGAACCTCCGTCCATAGCTTTTCAGGCACACAAGCTGGTTTTAGAAAAGGCAGAGGAACCAGAGATCAAATTGCCAACATCTGCTGGATCATGGAAAAAGCAAGAGAGTTCCAGAAAAACATCTATTTCTGCTTTATTGACTATGCCAAAGCCTTTGACTGTGTGGATCACAGTAAACTGTGGAAAATACTGAAAGAGATGGGAATACCAGACCACCTGACCTGCCTCTTGAGAAACCTGTATGCAGGTCAGGAAGGAACAGTTAGAACTGGACATGGAACAACAGACTGGTTCCAAATAGGAAAAGGAGTACGTCAAGGCTGTATATTGTCACCCTGCTTATTTAACTTCTATGCAGAGTACATCATGAGAAACGATGGACTGGAAGAAACACAAGCTGGAATCAAGATTGCTGG
>SJXQ01008643.1:122683-158041 GCA_006408695.1 Aepyceros melampus
AACTTATATGCAGAGTACATCATGAGAAATGCTGGACTGGAAGAAACACAAGCTGGAATCAAGATTGCCGGGAGAAATATCAATAACCTCAGATATGCAGATGACACCACCCTTATGGCAGAAAGTGAGGAGGAGCTAAAAAGCCTCTTGTTGAAAGTGAAAGAGGAGAGTGAAAAAGTTGGCTTAAAGCTCAACATTCAGAAAACGAAGATCATGGCATCTGGCCCCATCACTTCATGGGAAATAGATGGGGAAACAGTAGAAACAGTGTCAGACTTTGTTTTTTTGGGCTCCAAAATCACTGCAGATGGTGACTCAGCCATGAAATTAAAAGGCGCTTACTCCTTGGAAGAAAAGTTATGACCAACCTAGATAGCATATTGAAAAGCAGAGACATTACTTTGCCAACAAAGGTCTGTCTAGTCAAGGCTATGGTTTTTCCTGTGGTCATGTATGGATGTGAGAGTTGGACTGTGAAGAAGGCTGAGCGCTGAAGAATTGATGCTTTTGAACCGTGGTGTTGGAGAAGACTCTTGAGAGTCCCTTGGACTGCAAGGGGATCCAACCAGTCCATTCTGAAGGAGATCAACCCTGGAATTTCTTTGGAAGGAATGATGCTAAAACTGAAGCTCCAGTACTTTGGACACCTTATGCGAAGAGTTGACTCATTGGAAAAGACCCTGATGCTGGGAGGGATTGGGGGCAGGAGGAGAAGGGGACGACCGAGGATGAGATGGCTGGATGGCATCATGGACTCAATGGACGTGAGTCTGAGTGAACTCCGGGAGTTGATGATGGACAGGGAGGCCTGGCGTACTGAGATTCATGGTCGCAAAGAGTCGGACACGACTGAGTGACTGAACTGAACTGACTGTCTATCGGATCTGAGCCCTTGAATCTATTTGTCACTTCCACTGTATAATCATAAGGGATTTGATTTATGTCATACCTGACTGGTCTAGTGGTTTTCCCTACTTTTTTCAATTTAAGCCTGAATTCGCAATAAGGAGTTCATGATCTGAGCCATAGTCAGCTCGCAGTCTTGTTTTTGCTGACTGTATAGAGTGTCTCCATCTTAGGCTGAAAAGAATGCAATCAATCTGATTTTCATATTAACCACCTGGTGATGTTCCTGTGTAGAGTCTTCTCTTGTATTGTGGGAAGAGAACACAAGAGTCTTCTCTTGTGTTGTGGGGAGAGAACACAAGAGTCTTCTCTTGTATTGTGTTGTTGTGTTTGACCAGTGCGGTGTCTTGGTAATACTCTGTTAGTCTTTGCCCTGCTTCATTTTGTACTCCAAGGCCAAATTTGCCTGTTACTCCAAGTATCTCTTTACTTCTACTTTTGCATCTAGTCCCCTATAATGAAAAGGACATAATTTTTGGGTATTAGTTCTAGAAGGCCCTGTAGGTCTTCATAGGACCATTCAACTTCAGCTTTTTCAGCATTACTAGTTGGGGCATAGACTTGATTTAATGTGATATTGAATGGTTTGCCTTGGAAACAAAGATCATTCTGTCATTTTTGAGACTGCATTCAAGTATTGCATTTCGGACTCTTTTGTTGACAATGAGGGTTGCTCCATTTCTTCTGAGGGATTCTTGCTCACAGTAGTTGATGTAATGTTTATCTGAGTTAAAGTCACCCATTCCAGTCCATTTTAGTACAGATAGTACTGGTAAGGTTGGGAAGTAAGGAAAAGTACATGGTTAGAACCCCAAATCCTTTCAAAGGAAACATGGAGCCCTGGGACCCATGAGGACTGAGCTTCCTCTTGACACTTTCAAATAAATATAAGGAAAGTCCTGAAGGGATACTGTTTTGCACAGACAATGGAAGAGACTAAGGTTATCATTAAAAATCAGGAAAAACAGATCTTCACATTACCAAGAATAGTATGTTACATTATGAAGTATCTTGATTTAATTATATTTGTGTGTCTGCTGTAAGTAAAACATGAATATTTTTCCCTCTATTATATTGTTACATACACATAAATCACTTTTACCCTAAAAGTATTTTAAAATTCCAGCTGAGGGGCTTTTATAATCTACGCATTTAGCAGAACATGAACCAATCAAAGAAAATGTAATTTTCTCCTTTAAAAGTAAATCTCTGCTTCAGGCATTGAATATTCTGCTTGAGTTTCCATCCAACAAATAATAAACTAATACTATATCTTCAATTAAGCAGACATATTCCTAAAGGGCATTTAACATAGATAACATCACTCTACAGAAACTTACTTCCTATGTATGAAAAAAAATTAATGGGCTAATTCTCATACCTGAATCTCTACCATTTTTAGCTTGAAAATCAACTCAACTAATACACTTCTTGAAAAAAAGTTCAAAAGCACACATTTGAAAAATGGCAGTGACTGCCTAACATGAAAACCAGCATATGATTGCCAATAAACGTATAGGTTTTTTTTTTTTTCCAGTTTCTACTCTCACTAATTTTAACCTAACTGGCTAATTCACTAAAAAATGGCTCACAGAAGGTGCAAATTAGTGGAGACAGATTATTGCTATAATTCCTAGGATCATATATCAAATTGATCCAGCAACAGTCAGTATGAGAATAAATGGACTTTTTCTTCATCATTTGTACATAAAACTCTATTACTCCTTTTAATGTCAATTGTCAATTTAAGAAAAGTATACCTTTGAAAAATGGCTTACCTTTTCTTATAACACATGTACACACACCAATACCAAAATATACAAGAAGATTATTGTAAATGGCTCTTTTTAAATATTAAGAATAAAAATAGAACTGGTTATGATTTATTGCCCCTACATGGGCATAATTACATCTCTTATATTTCTTTTATTTTTAAGATTTTTAAAGAATATAGAGATACTTTAAAAAGTTTATGAAGTTAGTGAAAAAGGAAATAAAACCAAGTTTGCTGCTGCTGCTGCTGCTGCTGCTAAGTCGCTTCAGTTGTGTCCGACTCTGTGCGACCCCATAGATGGCGGCCCATTAGGCTCCCCTGTCCCTGGGATTCTCCAGGCAAGAACACTGGAGTGGTTTGCCGTTTCCTTCTCCAATGCATGAAAGTGAAAAGTGAAAGTGAAGTTGATCAGTCGTGCCCGACTCTAGCGACCCCATGGACTGCAGCCCACCAGGCTCCTCCATCCATGGGATTTTCCAGGCAAAAGTAGTGGAGTGGGGTGCCATTGCCTTCTCCAAAACCAAGTCACACAATTCTAAGTTCAGATTGGCTTCAGATTGCAGCAGTGTGGTTGTCTTGAAGGAAGTGAGTCAGGAAATTAAGAATCAAAGTTATGATCTTATTCAAAAAGGTATTCACTACACTAGCTTTGCTTTTCTTTGTTTCATACAAAATTATAAAAACTTTACCTTGAATTCCAATTAATTATACTGATTCAATGTGTACTATTGAAACCAATTAAATTTACCCCTTTGAAGCAGTGTTGGGTTTCTATTATTCTTCTATTTTATTAACAAAAAACCTCTTAAAATATAGAAAATTCCAGTTACCTGAAAGTGGCTGCTGAAAAACATCAAACTGATTTTGGAGGGATTGAGTCTAATAAGAAGAGAATACACTTTGAAACACAATCTGCTCCAGTATTCTTGCCTGGAGAATCCCATGAACAGAGTAGCCTGGTTTTCCACAGTCCATAGGGTCTCACAGAGACAGACACTATTGAAGCGATTCAGCACACATGCAAAAGTCTTTTTAAGAATAAAGCACACATTGAAATATCTCATTACTAAATGTAGGATTTTGAGTAAAATATTTGACATCTAAAAAAATGTGTAAGACATTTTGTATTGTGCTCACTATCTAAAACACTGCTTGCTGGGGCAATAATTTTATTATGGAGAATTTATTCTCTAAAATTTAAGTGTATATGGTTGTGGCTTTTCCTCCTCTCTAAAATAAAAATAGCATCATTGAGTCATTCAAGGAAATATTTAGATTTTTTTGTCACTAAAATGTTAATATGTGAGTATATATTTGTGATATAGCAATAATTTGTATGTTTTCCTAAAATTTTCAGTTGTACATTTGGATAGTCTTTGTTTTTTTTTTTTTTATTTTTATTTTTTTGCTCTTTATTTTATTTTTTACTTTACAATACTGTATTGGTTTTGCCATACATTGACATTAATCTGCCATGGGTGTACATGAGTTCCCAACCCTGAACCCCTCTCCCACCACCCTCCCCATATCATCTCTCTGGGTCATCCCAGTGCAGCAGCCCAAGCATCCTGTATCCTGTATCGAATCTAGACTGTCGATTCATTTCTTACATGATAGTATACATGTTTCAATGCTGAAAGAAAGTGAAAGTGAAGTTGCTCAGTGGTGTCTGACTCTTTGTGATCCCATGGACTATAGCCTACCAGGTTCCTCCATCCATGGGATTTCCAGGCAAGAATACTGGAATACTGGAATTCCAGCCACTTTCAGGTAGCTGGAATTTTCTGTATTTTAAGAGGTTTTTTTGTTAATGAAATAAAAGAATAACAGAAATCCAACACTGCTTCAAAGGGGTAAATTTAATTGGTTTTCATTTTCTTCTCCAGCAGATCTTCCCAACCCAGGGACTGAACCCTGGTCTCCCGCTTTGTCGGCAGAGGCTTTACTGTCTGAGCCACCAGGGAAGTCTTTATCTTTCCCTAAAAGAGCACTGTCAGCCTTAGGTCATTACATTTAGACAATTTCAAGGTCTTGTAGGTTTATTTCCTCCTTGTCCTGGATAATACTGCTTATCTTAATTCTAACTTGTACTAAGAAGAATATAGCTTATTTTAATACTAAAAAGAAAGCCTGTTTTTATGTTGTATAAGATATAAATAACAAAATCTTACTATAATAAGAGTTTATATTTGGAAATTAAGCTATAATTCAGTTAGAGTGAGTGAGTCATATAAGCAGAGGGTAAAAGGAAAAAAAAAAGATACTCATAGCAATAAATCACAATTTAGATCTACACATTTGTTGTTTTTTTTTCTTTCTCATCAGCTCAAATTCAAATGAGTATAAGACAATATCATGGTATCTGCAATGGTTTTAGCTAAACTGATATTTTCAAATGAAGCAGAGATGAAGAAAATAGCACCTAGATAATCTGCCTGCTCATTAAGTATCTCTTTCAAAGCTGTACTTCCTTATACACTGTCATTACAAAGAGATTCTTGGATTGAAATGACATAAAGTCATCACTACCTTCCAGTGTTTTAAGTGAGGAGTTGATAAATATTTATCTTTTCTGAAAGTTATTCTGATTCCTCCTTAGAGAATGAAAAATATCACAGATAGACATACTGTCTTCAAAAGGATACTGGATTCACTTCTTTAGGAAGAGAATCAACAAATCTAGTGACAGAAAAGTGTTACAAGTAGAGGAAGGAAGAGGTAAATGTCCAGAAAACCAGAAAAATAAAGGTCTCTCAAGCTATCAGCGTGGTCCCTGTGGTTTGCTTGATTCTGATTACTCAACTAGATATAACTGGTGGTAGGCTAGTGACGTTGTTAGGCAAGTTGGTGGACTAAGGCTATTCTCAAGAGAGTGACTAAGAAAAATGACACAACATGACATATAATTCACACTATATACTAAAAGTTTACAAGTATTTATTCAAAAACATATATTTATAAAAAATGAGTAACAAATTGAGTGGATAAATGAATGGATGGGTAGATGGATCAATTTATCTGTTCTGAAGTATAACAATACTAATTAAAGAATCACACAAACTAAAGGACTTTAATGTGGAAAAACGGATACAAAGAACAAAAAAAATGTCCAAAATATAGTGTTACAAATACTGTAAAATTACACACTGCTGCTGCTAAGTCGCTTCAGTCATGTCCGACCCTGTGCGACCCCATAGAAGGCAGCCCACCAGGCTTCCTTGTACCTGGGATTCTCCAGGCAAGAACACTGGAGTGGGTTGCCATTTCCTTCTCCAATGCATGAAAGTGAAAAGTGAAAGTGAAGTCTCTCAGTCATGTCCAATGCTCAGCGACCCCATGGACTGCCGCCTTCCAGGCACCTCTGTCCATGGGATTTTCCAGGCAAGAGTACTGGAGTGGGGTGCCATTGCCTTCTACATATATTAATAATAAAACTTTTAAGAGTCTCATGGATGATTAAATGCAAACTTCATGAAAAGTTCATGAGAAGGAAACATAAACAAGAAACAGAAAATTTCAATCAAAAATAAAAAAGTATGTACTTAACAACAGCTAACACTTTATTAATTTCTAAAACTTTGAAACAATTGTGTCTAATTTTCTGGAGGGAGGTCTTGTTGAAATATTATCACCCAGAGGGATGGTACGGGGAGGGAGGAGGGAGGAGGGTTCAGGATGGGGAACACGTGTATACCTGTGGTGGATTCATGTTGATGTAGGGCAAAACCAATACAATATTGTAAAGTAAAAAAAAAAAAGAAAAAAAAGAATATTATCACCCCTTTGTAAAATTGGTAATACCATAGAAGACTTAACTATGTACTCATTCCATTCAGTTGCAAAATGTCTATCATAACTAAATAATCCAAAATATTTTTAAATGAAGACATTCATTGCCATATTAAGTATCAAAAATTAGGAGCTGCTTACATTCCCATCAATTAGGAAATAATTATTCATACTGCTTTATCTCAAGAGAACACTATTCAACTAATTAAATGTAGGGATTTTGAAGCTGATATGGCACAAAAATATTTTATAACACAGTTTAAATAGAAAATAGTATTCGAGTATATAGATTCTGATTACAACTTTTAAAAACTATTAATGGTAATAAACGATGGAGAACATACATCAAAATTGTAATAGCAGGTGTGATTAGTTAATGAAGACATGATTTACTTTGTCATTCATAATTTTCCATGAGCTTATTCTGCTTTTATTAGTAGTAAAATATACAATCACAAGCAAATGGATAGGTAATGGAGGCAAATTCATCTTTTAAAATTTGGTTTTCTTTTTTCTAACATATAGGTAAACAGAAGACAGATTAAAGTTTAATTAGAAGTTAATTTTGGATTATTCTTAATATGGTTTAGTTCTTCCAAACCATGCTTCAGTTGGGAAAATCTAGAAGGTCAATTGTCAGTTTTGTCTGCATTTCCCTCCAGAATTATTTTCCATCTAGTTAACAAAGAGGTGGATTTGTAGCTAAACTGCCATCAAGTTACTTAATTCAGTCTGAACGTATTCCTAAAGGAAAACACTACTAACAGAAAGAATTGTTGGCACGATCAAAATTTTTTGAGGAATTAAAGTGTTTAGCAGGCAGCAAGGACATTAATAATTTATAAAGTAAGTCAGCACATAAAACAGAAAGAGTTGACTTTCAACCACTATAGAATAAATCAAGAAACCTGCTGAGGAGATGTTGAGAGTGCCAATAAGTTTAAAAATAATGGGCTTTTTTTTTTTTTTTTAAACTCTCTAAACAACTGCCATATTTGATCCAAAATGAAAGTTTAAGAAAGGTCTATATATTTAGAACATATCCTTCTGTTCATAACATCAATCATAGACTATGTACAAATTCTAATTATATTCAAAGCAAGAACATTATATGTTATTTATTAATAAGATTTCTTATTAGGAAGATGATTACATATCTATTTATAGGTAGGGCAAGAAATGTAACAGAATCTAAAATGAAGAGATTATTTTGCATGAACAAATGCATTTATAAAGAATACCAGTGGCTCAAAATTGAAAAGTATTAATAAAATTGATAGTGAAGGACAGGGAAGCCTGGTGTGCTGCAGTTCATGGGATTGAAGAGTCAGACATGCTTTAGTGACTGAACAGCAACAATGATGCTGAATATTCATTGGAAGGACTGATGCTGAAGCTCCAATACTTTGGCCACTTGATCTGAAGAGCTGAAAAGAGCTGAAAAGAAAAAGGTCTTTTCATTGGAAAAGACCCTGTGGCTGTAAAAGGCTGAGGGTAGAAAGATAAGAGGGCAACAGAGGATGAGGTGGTTGAATGTCATCAACTCACTAGACATGAGTTTGACCAAACTTCAGAGATAGTAAAATTGATGACTATTTTGGCACCTGAAAATAAACTATAATATGGAAATTCTCTCGATTCTATGATAATTACTAAACAACACAGAAGAAGCATAATGGACTGCCCTACTTAGCAACAGGGCATGAGTTCTGTGCCTTCCAGATTTCTCTGACAACCCCAGATCCTGAAATGCCATGAAAACAATAGCAGTCTAAATCAGGGCATGCATCCACACTTAAATATTCTTTCGAAGCAAGCAACGAGACATCTTGGATCGTCTTACAGTCTTCTTCTAAAGGTGTATTCACCAGGAATACAAATGCTGAAATTACCTTAAGTCCATGGGTGGGGCCTCAGAGAGCCCAAGATAGGGGCTGCTACTTATTCAAATACATATCTTCCTTTCATAATTAATGAACTCTCAGTTTTCAGCTGACTAACTGGGTGACTACATAAAAGACTCTTTTTCTGGAACTAAGTGCTGGCCAGTGGGATCAGTGGAATATAAGTGGAAATGACAGGTGTCAGCCTCTGTGAACATTCTTTGAAAGATGCTTGTATTTGCTTTTGATCCATTCCCACCTTTCCTCTCCCTATCCTGCTGCTTGGAACATAAATGCTGCTATTTTAGACAAGATGCTAAGGGCCACCCCAGAGATGAAGAACTTAGTGAAAACGGGCCTGGATTCCTGAACAGTCTGTGGAACTGAGCCAGCTTACTAACAGTTAATATATTTCTAGCCATTTACAGTTGCTACTTGGAAGGAAAACTATGACAAACCTAGACAGTGTATAAAAAGCAGAGAAGCAGAGACATCACATCACCAACAAAAGTCTGTATAATCAGTGCTATGGTTTTTCCAGTAGTCACATACAGATGTGAGAGTTGGACCATAAAGAAGGTTGAAGCACCAAAGAACTGATGCTTTCAAATTATGGAGCTGGAGAAGACTCTTGAGAGTCCCTTGGACTGCAAGGAGATCAAACCAATCAATCCGAAAGGAAATCAACCCTGAATATTCATTGGAAGGACTGATGCTGAAGCTCCAATACTTTGGCCACCTGATCTGAAGAGCTGAAAAGAAAAAGGTCTTTTCATTGGAAAAGACCCTGTGGCTGTAAAAGGCTGAGGGTAGAAGGATAAGAGGGCAACAGAGGATGAGGTGGTTGAATGTCATCAACTCACTAGACATGAGTTTGACCAAACTTCAGAGATAGTAAAGGACAAGGGAGCCTGGTGCACTGCAGTTCAGGGAGTTGCAAAGAGTCAGACATGGCTTAGCAATTGAAGAACAACAAAGAAAATTTTAAATTATTTATATGGCTTTACATTTCTGTTGGGCAGATCTCAGAATTACAAAGCAGACTAGCATCTGAACCCATGCCTCTCAGCTACAACATTTCTTTGTCAGATCAAACAACCCATCCTGTGCAGTACAGGGAACAGTTAGGTTATGCTGGTAGATATCATCAGGACTGAAATTACAACATAAAATGTATATCTGCACCTAATTAAAAAAGACTCCAAGTGAGAGAATGTGAATAATTCTAAGAACATGTATATTTGCAGAAAAATCTCAGCTGGAATAGACAGAAAATAAATTTTGAAGAATAAAATTTCCAAACTGGTAAAATTTTAAGTAATAACAATGTTCGTGTGGAATGAACGAGCATGGTTTGCTCAAGTGCAGGAGATGAAGAGGCTAAGAGATGATGTGATCAAGGGATTTATAAAGTCCCAGGTTAATCTGTTATTTTTTATGTAACAACTCAGATAATAATCTATAAATAACTTCCTCTTTTCCATTTTTATTTTTGTTGTATTAAGAACACAACATGAGATCTACCTTCAATGAATTTTTAAGTATATAATACAGTATTGTGGACTATGGGTACAGTTCATTTCAGTGCAGATGCTCAGTCAACTTTATGAGACCCCATGGACTGCAGCTTGCCAGGCTTCCCTGTCCATCACCAACTCCCAGAGTTTACTCAAACTCATGTCCATCGAGTCGATGATGCCATCCAGCCACCTTATCCTCTGTCATCCCCTTCTCCTCTGTCATCCCCTTCTCCTTTTGCCTTCAATCTTTCCCAGCTTCAGGATCTTTTCAAATGAGTCACTTTTTCACCTCAGGTGACCAAAGTATTGGAGTTTCACCTTCAGCATCAGTTCTTCCAATGAATATTCAGGACTTTAGGATTGACTGATTTGATCTCCTTGCAGTCTAAGGGACTCTCAAGTGTCTTCTCCAAAACCACAGTTCAAAAACTTCAATTCTTTGGTGCTCAGCTTTCTTTATAGTCCAACTCTGACATCCATATATGACTACTGGAAAAACCATAGATTTAATTGCATGGGCCTTTATTGGCAAAGTAATGTTTCTGCTTTTTAATATGTTGTCTAGGTTGGTCATACCTTTTCTTTCAAGGAGCAAGTGTCTTTTAACTTCATGGCTGCAGTCATCATCTACAGTGATTTTGGAGCCCCCCCCCCAAAAAAAAAATAGAGGGCAACAGAGGATGAGGTGGTTGAATGTCATCAACTCACTAGACATGAGTTTGACCAAACTTCAGAGATAGTAAAGGACAAGGGAGCCTGGTGCACTGCAGTTCAGGGAGTTGCAAAGAGTCAGACATGGCTTAGCAATTGAAGAACAACAAAGAAAATTTTAAATTATTTATATGGCTTTACATTTCTGTTGGGCAGATCTCAGAATTACAAAGCAGACTAGCATCTGAACCCATGCCTCTCAGCTACAACATTTCTTTGTCAGATCAAACAACCCATCCTGTGCAGTACAGGGAACAGTTAGGTTATGCTGGTAGATATCATCAGGACTGAAATTAGCAACATAAAATGTATATCTGCACCTAATTAAAAAAGACTCCAAGTGAGAGAATGTGAATAATTCTAAGAACATGTATATTTGCAGAAAAATCTCAGCTGGAATAGACAGAAAATAAATTTTGAAGAATAAAATTTCCAAACTGGTAAAATTTTAAGTAATAACAATGTTCGTGTGGAATGAACGAGCATGGTTTGCTCAAGTGCAGGAGATGAAGAGGCTAAGAGATGATGTGATCAAGGGATTTATAAAGTCCCAGGTTAATCTGTTATTTTTTATGTAACAACTCAGATAATAATCTATAAATAACTTCCTCTTTTCCATTTTTATTTTTGTTGTATTAAGAACACAACATGAGATCTACCTTCAATGAATTTTTAAGTATATAATACAGTATTGTGGACTATGGGTACAGTTCATTTCAGTGCAGATGCTCAGTCAACTTTATGAGACCCCATGGACTGCAGCTTGCCAGGCTTCCCTGTCCATCACCAACTCCCAGAGTTTACTCAAACTCATGTCCATCGAGTCGATGATGCCATCCAGCCACCTTATCCTCTGTCATCCCCTTCTCCTCTGTCATCCCCTTCTCCTTTTGCCTTCAATCTTTCCCAGCTTCAGGATCTTTTCAAATGAGTCACTTTTTCACCTCAGGTGACCAAAGTATTGGAGTTTCACCTTAGCATCAGTTCTTCCAATGAATATTCAGGACTTTAGGATTGACTGATTTGATCTCCTTGCAGTCTAAGGGACTCTCAAGTGTCTTCTCCAAAACCACAGTTCAAAAACTTCAATTCTTTGGTGCTCAGCTTTCTTTATAGTCCAACTCTGACATCCATATATGACTACTGGAAAAACCATAGATTTAATTGCATGGGCCTTTATTGGCAAAGTAATGTTTCTGCTTTTTAATATGTTGTCTAGGTTGGTCATACCTTTTCTTTCAAGGAGCAAGTGTCTTTTAACTTCATGGCTGCAGTCATCATCTACAGTGATTTTGGAGCCCCCCCCCCAAAAAAAAAAAAATAAAGCATAAGTATGAACAAAGCTAGTGGAGGCAATGGAATTCCAGCTGAGCTATTTCAAATGCTAAAAGATGATGCTGTGAAAGTGCTGCACTCAATATGCCAGCAAATTTGGAAAACTCAGCAGTGGCCAAAGGACTGGAAAAAGTCAGTTTTCATTTCATTCTTAAAGAAAGGCAATGCCAAAGAATGTTCAAACCACCAAACAATTGCACTCATCTCACAAACTAACAAAGTAACGCTCAAAATTCTCCAAGTCAGGCTTCAACAGTACATGAACCATGAACTTCCAGATGTTCAACCTGATTTAGAAAAGGCAGAGGAACCAGAGATCGACTTGCCAACATCCGATGGGTCATCAAAAACCCAGAAGACTTCCAGGAAAACATATACTTCTGCTTTATTGACTATGCCAAAGCCTTTGACTGTGTGTATCATAACAAATTGTGGAAAATTCTTCAAGAGAGGGGAAAACTAGACCACCTTACCTGCCTCCTGAGAAATCTGTATGTAGGTCAAGTAACAGTTAGAACTGGACATGGAACAATAGACTGGTTCCAAATATGGGAAAGGAGTAAGTCAAGACTGTATATTGTCACCCTGCTTATTTAACTCATATGCAAAGTACATCATGCAAAATGCTGAGGTGGATGAAGTACAAGCTGCAATCAAGATTGCTGGGAGAAATATCAATAACCTCAGATATGCAGATGACACCACCCTTGTGGCAGAAAGTGAAGAAGACCTAAAGACCCACTTGATGGAAGCAAAAGAGGAGAGTGAAAAAGATGGCTTAAAACTCAACATTTAGAAAACTAAAATCATGGCTGTGGAAAATTCTGAAAGAGATGGGAATACCAGACCACCTGACCTGCCTCTTGAGAAATCTGTATGCAGGTCAGGAAGCAACAGTTAGAACTGGACATGGAACAACAGACTGGTTCCAAATAGGAAAAGGAGTACGTAGACATTACTTTGCCAACAAAGGTCTGTCTAGTCAAGGCTATGGTTTTTCCTGTGGTCATGTATGGATGTGAGAGTTGGATTGTGAAGAAGGCTGAGTGCCGAAGAATTGATGCTTTTGAACTGCGGTGTTGGAGAACTCTTGAGAGTCCCTTGGACTGCAAGGAGATGCAACCAGTCCATTCTGAAGGAGATCAACCCTGGGATTTCTATGGAAGGAATGATGCTAAAGCTAAAACTGCAGTACTTTGGCCACCTCATGTGAAGAGTTGACTCATTTAAAAGACCCTGATGCTGGGAGGGATTGGGGGCAGGAGAAGTAGGGGATGACCAAGGATGAGATGGCTGGATGGCATCACGGACTCAATGGACGTGAGTCTGAGTGAACTCCGGGAGTTGGTGATGGACAGGGAGGCCTGGCGTGCTGCAATTCATGGAGTCGCAGAGTCGGACACGACTGAGCGACTGAACTGAACTGAAGATCATGGCAACCGGTCCCATCACTTCATGGCAAATAGATGGGGAAACAATGGAAACACTCAGAGACTATGGGTATAAATGTTGTATAATAGATCTCTAGCGCTTATCTTCTTAAATTGAAATTTTAGGCTCATTGATTGATAATTCCCCATTTCCTTCTTTCCCTCAACAACCACCATTCCATTCTTTGATTCTATAGATTTATATTAGAAGCCTAATATAAATGAAACCATGCAGTACTAGTCTTTCCGTGACTGGCTTATTTCATTTCGCATTATGTCTCAAGCTTCTTCCATGCTGTTGTGTATTGTAGAATTTCCTTTGTGTTTAGAGTTGAGTAATATCTCACTGTATGAATATACTACATTGTCTCTATCCAGTCTCGTTTCCTATTTTTTTCAAGTTTAATGCTTATGCTAGATCTTTTCTGACTGATTGAAGTCCAGCACTTCTCTCAGGTGGTCCCTGCATACCAAGCTACTTCTCTGGAACACAAAACCCATTTTCTCCTCTTCCCAGTTAGTCCTGCATGCTAAGTTGCTTCAGTCGTGTCAGACTCTTTTGTGACCCTATGGACTGTAGCCCATCAGGCTCTCTTGTCCATGGGATTCTCCAGGCAAGAATACTGGAATGGGAAACCATTTCCTTCTCCAGTGGATTTTCCCTACCCAGGGATCCTGCCCACATCTCATATGTCTCCTGCACTGGCAGGCAGATTCTACCACCACCTGGGAAGACTCCTCAGTCCTTAGTACTGACTATCTAGTTAGTCTTCACACAAACTTAAGAAAAAGGTGTCATGTTATTATCTCTATTTTAAAGATGGGGAAACCAACACCAAAAGACTAAAAAGAAATTCATCTGAGTTTCAACATCTAGGAAAGTAGTAGAGCTACATTTCAATCCAAATAAAGTGGCTTTAACTTTAAGCACTTAATATTTTATGGTCTATTGTCTCTAACATAGTAGCCAACTATTACTTACTTCTCAAATCCATTCCATATTTTAATTGTTTTACCAAAAATTCAAATATATTTTGGAATCCCTGTTAACTTAGATAGCTAGATCCCACTCTTAAAGAGCCTGCTCTTGGCTTCTGACCTCAACGATTCTTCCAACACTGGCTGTGTGGCCTAAGGCAAGTAAACTAGGATGTCTCTCAGGAATTTTCCTGGGAACAAAGTGACAGTCTATTCCTTTGCTTATGAATTAGAAAGCATGCAACCCTAGGAGCTTTAACATCAAGAAAAAAGGAGCCCATAAAAACAAATAGAGGGCTAATGTAAAATTCTAGAGAGTCCAAAATCCATGTAGAGTGTCCAAACTTGGAAATGTCTTAAAAGTCTGATCTATAACGTACATTATCATACATTATCTCCATCTTAGAATAGAATGCATTGTTTTAAAATCTTAATTTCAGTTAATTCCTTGCAAATAAGAATAATTTGTCTCTCTTCTTAAATGTAACTTTTGATCGAAAGTGTGAATACAACTTTAATCCAATGTATATCTGATAAACGTTTTAAATAATCTTCAAACTCTTAATGTAATGCCAAAAAGTTATTTTATTTATATCTACAGTAGAAAAATTTGAGTTATCCATACTTTGCACACAAATAACATTTCTAAAAAAATGGAAGATTATCTATGAAAAACTACTTTATCATTATAATTTTAAATAACTCATCATAATAAAAATAGTCAAGCAGTATTTAGCATGTATATTGTTATTAATATTACCATTGTTCTTAAATTTTACTTGAAAAACTTTAATTTTTAAAAATTGATTTGATCTCTTATGAATTAACACAGAAATACTTTTTTTTTTTTTTTTGGATTCAGTTCAGTTCAGTTCAGTCGCTCAGTCGTGTCCGATTCTTTGAGACCCCATGAATCGCAGTACGCCAGGCCTCCCTGTCCATCACCATCTCCCAGAGTTCACCCACACTCACGTCCATTGAGTCTGTGATGCCATCCAGCCATCTCATCCTCGGTCGTCCCCTTCTCCTCCTGTATGAACTGAACTGAACTGAATGGGTCTGAGGTAAGTGCAGTGTGTGTGTGTATGCTCAGTTGTGTCAAACTCTTTGCAATCCTATGGACTTGGCTTGCCAGACTAAAGTGCAGTGAACAGGGAAACTTAGCAAGTCCTGTTAGTTAGGATTCTTCTTGGTGCCCCTTTTTCTTTGGAGGTCAGGATGCTTGCTTTCTTAGGGTATAGGGATCTCTCATTTGAATATGTTTTGACTTGTTCAGTGGAGAAAGCTTAGTGTGGTGGAGGAATCTTGGGTGTGAGTAGCGAGGGTCAGAGTGACCTGCTTGCTTCTGTGATTTTCTCAAAATACTTCAGGTTAAAATATTAAATATTTTCAGGTCCCACAGTTTGGGGTAGCATGTCGTAAACCCCATCTGTTTCAACCTGTCAAGTGGTCTCTGCATCTCAAGATATCCCAGTCACGAGATTTTCACCAAGGTGTCACTGTAACTGGCAAACTCTTAGCAAGGGAAATAAGTTGAACATTTTCACTTCTGTGTTTCAGCCAGTTTTTGAGTGAGAGGCAAGGAGGCAAGACCTTAGATTTCTAAGAACTTAGAAGTATTATAGAATTTATAGGACTAGCTCCTTCTGTTCTCACCACCCAAGTTGGAAGGTGGCTGGGTGAGGATGGATACATCAGACAATTGCCTCCACACCAACAAATCTCTCTTGAACACACAAAGATATTTGACTCTTGTGCATGCATGCATGCTCAGTCATGTCTGAGTCTTTGCATCTCCATGGGCTGAAGGACTCTATATACTTTCTTTGGTTTTCATGGAAAAAAAAAAAAAAGTAAATATTTGTTGTTGTTCAGTTGCACAGTCGTGTCTGACTCTTTGCAACCCCATGGATTGCAGCACTCCAGGCTTCCCTGTCCTTCACTGTCTCTGGCGCTTGATGAAACTGATGTTGATTGTGTCGGTGATGCCATCCAATCATCTCATCCTCTGTTGTCCCCTTCTCCGATATGCAGATGACACCACCCTTATGGCAGAAAGTGAGGAGGAGCTAAAAAGCCTCTTGTTGAAAGTGAGAGAGGAGAGTGAAAAAGTTGGCTTAAAGCTCAACATTCAGAAAACGAAGATATGGCATCTGGCCCCATCACTTCATGGGAAATAGATGGGGAAACAGTAGAAACAGTGTCAGACTTTGTTTTCTTGGGCTCCAAAATCACTGCAGATGGTGACTGCAGCCATGAAATTAAAAGACGCTTACTCCTTGGAAGAAAAGTTATGACCAACCTAGATAGTATATTCAAAAGCAGAGACATTACTTCGCCGACTAAGTTCCGTCTAGTCAAGGCTATGGTTTTTCCTGTGGTCATGTATGGATGTGAGAGTTGGACTGTGAAGAAGGCTGAGCGCAGAAGAATTGATGCTTTTGAACTGTGGTGTTGGAGAAGACTCTTGAGAGTCCCTTGGACTGCAAGGAGATCCAACCAGTCAATTCTGAGGGAGATCAACCCTGGGATTTCTTTGGAAGGAATGATGCTAAAACTGAAGCTCCAGTACTTTGGAAACCTTATGCGAAGAGTTGACTCATTGGAAAAGACCCTGATGCTGGGAGGGATTGGGGGCAGGAGGAGAAAGGGTTGACCGAGGATGAGATGGCTGGATGGCATCACCGACTCAATGGACGTGAGTCTGAGTAAACTCTGGGAGTTGGTGATGGACAGGGAGGCCTGGCGTGCTGCGATTCATGGGGTCGCAAAGAGTCAGACACGACTGCGCGACTGAAGTGAACTGAACTCTCCTCCTGCCTTCAATGTTTCCCAGCATCAGGATCTTTTCTAATAAATCAGCTCTTCACATCAGGTGGCCAAAGTATTGGAGTAAATATTATAGCTCATATATTCAGCAGAAGAACCTTGTAATGATTCTTGAATGATCAGTAACCAAGCAGTTATTCAGAGGATTCTTGTTATGTAGCTTCTGTATCATGAATCCTACTCTGCAGTATTGCCTTGATGCCTTGAGTGAAACTTTGTTTTATAAGGAAATTTAGATTGCTTAAAACAACAGAAATAAGGGAGTTCCCTGAGCTTACCACACATCATAAAGAAACTACATATACCTGCTTGTAAGCAAATGCTTTTACAGTAAAAGTTTCCTATGTTCCAGACTTTGATTTAAAAGCTGCTTCCTTTATGACTTTATAATTCTTTATAACTGAATTATCAGTTAGTTTAATGGTTTGCGGTTACTTTTACATATCAAAAAATAAGATGTACCTGATGCAATTGTTCAAATTAATTTTGTTCATTTCACAATAGGAATCTCATTTAAATTTTAATAACTATAATCTCTCAAAGCAGTTTTGAAACCTCTTATACATACTTGTGTATTAAATTTGAAATATGAATAAGCTATTAACTAAACTTGAGTCCCTTACCTCTTTTGTCTTTGAAGAAAAAATATCTTTTTCTACTTATATTACTTCATTTTTTTATCTCAATACATAATAAATTGATTTTGCTCCTATCATTGCATGTAACTGAAACCACCAATTGTCACTAATGATCTGATTAACAAAGTCAATAATACTTCATTTGTACTTGATTTATTTGGCTTTATAAAAGCACAATTTGATTATTGTAAACCACAGTCAACTTCTTGAGTTTTTTTTTTCTCTTCTTTCTTTAAACACAGATTCCCTGTTTTTTCCCTTGATTTCTGATTTGATCTCTGACTAGCTCGAGGTTGTTTCTCAATATTTTCTAGTTTTTAGCCATGATTTATTTCTCTCTCTCTCTCTCTCTTTAATCTGTACACACACTCCATGGCCAATCTTACCAACTCCAGTTACATCAACTGTTATGTAATCACAAATCAATTTCAAATATCTATTGTAAGACAGACTCCTTCTGAACCCAGATACATGTCATAAAGTATAAACATCTCCAAGAGGAAGTTCATATAGACTCAGATTTAAAACTGAATTTCTCTTAGCTGGGTTTCCTACAGCACATTCTATTTGAGGTTTTAACATTGACATGCATCTCATATTTAAAAAAATGAACCTATGGGGTTAAACTATAATGGCATTTAACATTGAGTTGCTTCATAAAATGATTTATCTTCAGTCACATAGATGACTACATATTTTAGATAGGAAACTAAGTTCTCCCTTGATTTAATAATACAGACAAACTTCAAAAGAAAGAACTCAGTGGATATTTCATTTGACAGAGGTAAACCTACATTTTAAATTTTCTATTTTCTTTTAAATTTTAGGCTAAGTCGCTTCAGGTTATAGAGAGATGTTCCTGAACTAACTGTGGCTAATGAGGTATTTCATTATGGTGCTTTTCCATTCTGGAATTATATGTTCCAGGGCACAAAGAAGTTTCTTCTATACATAAGTACTAACAATATTCACTGTAGTGGATACTATAATGTATCACTCAAACAGCCTTTGTTGTTGTCTGTTTAGTGGTTAAGTTGTGTCTGGCTCTTTGCAAATACATGACTGTAGCACACCAGTCATCCCTGTCCCTCACCATCTTCCAGAGTTTGCCCAAGTCCATGTCCACTGAATCTGTGATGCCATCCAACCATCTCATCATCTGCCACCCTCTCCTCCTTTTGTCCTCAATGTGTCCCAACAACAGGTTCTTTTCTAATGAGTCAGTTGTTCACATCAGGTCACCAAAGTATTAGAGCTTCATCTTCAGACAGCAAAAACAAGACCTGGGGCTGACTGTGGCTCAGATCATCAGCTCTACACAAAAAAATTCAAGCTTAAACTAAAGAAATCAGGGAAAACTACTAGGCAAGTCATATATAACTTAAAACAACTCCCCTATGAATATACAGTGGAGGTGATGAATAGATTCCAAGGATTAGACCTAGTAAAAAGAGCACCTGAACAACTATGGACAGAGGTCCATAATATTGTAAAGAAGACAGCAGACAAAACCATCCCAAAGAAAAAGAAAAGAAGAAGGCAAAGTAGTTATCTAAGGAGGTTTGACAAATAGCTGAGGAAAGAATAGAAGCAAAAATCAAAGGAGAAAGGGAAAGGTAACTCCAACTAAATGCAAATTCCAGAAAATAGCAAGGAGAGACAAGAATACCTTCTTTAACGAACAATGCAAAGAAACAGAAGATAACTACAGAAAGGATAAGACAGATCTTTTCAAGAAAATTGGAATATCAAAGGAATATTTCATCCCCAAAATGGGCACAATAAAGGATAGAAACAGTAAAGACCTAATAGAAGCAGAAGGGATCAAGAAGAGATGGGAAGAATACACAGAAGAACTGTACCACCCCCCCAAAAAAAAATCTTAATGACCCGGATAATCATGATGGTGTAATCTCTCACTCAGAGCCAGACATTCTGGAGTGTGAAGTCAAATGAGCCTTAGGAAGCACTGCTGGCAATAAAGCTAGTGGAGGTAATGGAATTCCAGCAGAGCTATTTAAAATCCTAAAAAAAAAAAAACAAAAAAACAAACTATTTTATTAAAGTGCTGCACTCAATATGTGTAGCACTTGAAACTGGAAAACTCAGCAGTGACCACAGGACTAGAAAAGGTCAGTCCTCATCCCAAGTACTAAGATAAGCAGTACTAAAGAATGTTCAAGCCACTGGACAATTGCACTCATCTCCCATGCTAGTAAGGTTATGCTCAAAATCCTCCAAGCTTAGCTTGGAGAATTATGTGAACTGAGAGCTTTCAGATGTTCAATCTGGGTTTAGAAAAGGCAGAGTATCCACAGATCAAATTGCCAACATTCACTGGGTCATAGAGTAGAGAAATCAAGATAATCTTTTTTTTTTTTTTTTTAATGCTCCAACAATTTTTTAAATTAATTTTTATTTTTTAGTTTGTTCTGCTTTACAACACTGTATTCATTTTGCCATACATTGACATGAATCAGCCACGAGTGTACATGAACTCCCAATCCCGACCCCCACCTCCCCACCTCCCGCCCCACACCATCTCTCCAGATCATCCCCATGCATCAGTCCCAAGCATCCTGTATCCTGCATCAAACCTGGACTGGCGATTCATTTCACTTATGATATCATACATGTTACACTGCCACTCTGCCAACTCATCCCACCCTCTCCATCTTCCACAGAGTCCAAAAGGCCGTTCTATACATCTGTGTCTCTTTTGCTGTCTTGTGTACAGGTTTATCATTACCATCATTCTAAATTCCATTATATGTGTAAGTATACTGTATTGGTGTTTTTCTTTCTGGCTTACTTCACTCTGTATAATCGGCTCCAGCGTCATCCACCTCATTAGAACTGATTCAAATGTATTCTTTTTAATAGCTGAGTAATACTCCATTGTGTATATGTACCACAGCTTTCTTATCCATTCATCTGCTGATGGACATCTAGGTTGCTTCCATGTCCTGGCTATTATAAACAGTGCCGCAATGAACATTGGGGTACACGTGTCTCTTTCAATTCTGGTTTCCTTGGTGTGTATGCCCAGCAGTGGGATCGCTGGATCATAAGGCAGTTCTATTTGCAATTTTTTAAGGAATCTCCACACTGTTCTCCATAGTGGCTGTACTAATTTGCATTCCCACCAACAGTGTAAGAGGGTTCCCTTTTCTCCACACCCTCTCCAGCATTTATTGCTTGTTGACTTTTGGATCACAGCCATTCTGACTGGTGTGAAATGGTACCTCATTGTGGTTTTGATTTGCATTTCTCTGATAATGAGTGATGTTGAGCATCTTTTCATGTGTTTGTTAGCCATCCGTATGTCTTCTTTGGAGAAATGTCTATTTAGTTCTTTGGCCCATTTTTTGATTGGGTCATTTATTTTTCTGACATTGAGCTGCATCAGCTCCTTGTATATTTTTGAGATTAGTTGTTTGTCAGTTGCTTCATTTGCTATTATTTTCTCCCATTCCGAAGGCTGTCTTTTCACCTTGCTTATAGTTTCCTTTGTTGTGCAGAAGCTTTTAATTTTAATTAGATCCCATTTGTTTATTTTCAGAAAAATATCTTGCTCTGTTTCATTAACTACCCTAAATTATTTAACTGGATGTATCATAACAAACTGCGAAAAACTCTTAAAGAGATGGAATACCAGACTATCTTATCTGTCTTCTGGGAAAACTGTATGTGGGTCAAGAAGCAACAGTTAGAACTGGACATGGAAAAATAGACTGGTTCCAAATTGGGGAAGGATTACATCAAGGCTGTATATGTTACCCTGCTCATTGACTCATATGCAGAGTACATCATGCAAAATACTGGGCTGGATGAAACACACGGTGGAATCAAGATTAGCAGGAGAAGTATCAACAACCTCAGATACTCAGATGACACGAACCTTAAGGCAGAAAGTGAAGAAGAACTAGAGTCTCTTGATGAAAGTGAAAGAGAAGTGTGAAAAAGTTGACTTAAATCTCAACATTCAGAAAACTAAGATCATGGCATTCAGTCCCATCACTTCATGGCAAATAGATGGGGAAAAGATAGAAACAGTGATAGTCTATCTACATCAGACCTCAACTTCTCCCTCTCCAAATCCTGCTTTCTTCTTTTCCCCCACAGCCACTGATCCCAAAATTACTCTCTAATGGACTTCTGGCATGCTAATTAACTCCTTGTGCATCCTCTGTATTAGTTTTATAAGGCTGCTGTCACAAATTATCACAAACAGCTAAAATGACACATACATTATTTTATGGTTCTCTTAGGTCAATAGTCAGACTCACATCATACAGATCTAATAATTAATGGGTGAGATTGGCTGTATTTCTTCCTGAAGGATTAGGGAGGAATGTATTTCCTTGCCTTTTGCAGGGTCTCTGACTCTTTGCGACCCCATGGACTGCAGCCTTCCAGGCTCCTCTGTCCATGGGATTTTCCAGGCAAGATTACTGAGGTGGGTTGCCATTTCCTTCTCCAGGGAATCTTTCTGACTCAGGGATTGAACCCGGGTCTCCAGCATTGCAGGCGGACGCTTTACCCTGTAAGCCACCAGAAACCTATATATAGATCTAATAGTAATGGGTGGGCTTGGCTGTATTTTTTTCTGAAAGATTAGGGAGGAATGCATTTCCTTGCCTTATACAGGGTCTAGAGGTTGCTCACAGTCCCTGGCTCTTGGCCTTTTTCCTGCTTCTTCCAAGCCAGCCATGTTGCATCTTCCAACCTTGCTTCCTCATTACATTCTCTCCAGAGCAGGCTAAGTTCTTTGTGCTCATGTGATTAAATTTGGTCTGCCAGGATAATACGAATAAGCTCCTCTTTACAAGGTCCTTAATGACATCTGCAAAAATCTTTGGGGGACATACAGTGACATATTTGCTAATTACAGGGGTTAAGATAGAGAAATCTCTGGGGGGCCTATTAGTCTGCCTACCACATCCTTCCTGGTGCTGGAATGTGTGAAATATATTTGTCCTTTAATTCAGAGAAAATATTCAGACATGGCCCAGACTGTTAAAATTTTGCTGATGTGACAGGGACCTCTGACTATAAGTGGACCAAATGAGTGAAAAGTGTCAAGTAAGTGATCTGCTGACTTTGGTGACACATATGCACCCTACAAATTGAGTGATGTGTGCTAAGCTGCTTCATTTGTGTCCAACTCTGTATAACCCTGTGGACTGTAGCCTGCCAGGCTCCCCTGTCCACAGTATTTCCCAGGCATGGATATTGCAGTGGGTTGCCATGTCCCTCTCCAGGGGATTTTCCTGACTCAGCTATCAAACCTAGGTATCTTATGTTTCCTGCATGGGCAGGTGGGTTCTTTAACACTAGTGCCACCTTGGAAGACCCAGAAAGTGAGAAGTAAATCCAATGTAGCATTAGAGCATGGAGGACCCATTTTGATCAATGGATGAAGGAAAGGAAAGCCCAGGCTTAGTTTGTGAGAATGGGTGAGCTCAATGCTCATATTAGAAAAGGAAATAAATAGAGACTGTTCTGTGGCCCCATTCAGGACTGGTCATGAAAGAAAACAGAGGAATTTCTCTTAGTGGGCAGAACTTTTGGAGGTACACTTGAAAATCTGGTTTGGGTTTTAAAAAAATGTGGCCAAGTCCCAGTCCTGCTATAGCTGGAAAATCCTGCTGCACTTTGGTTTATTTTTCCTTCAGAGTGGAACAAAAATTCTGGCAACTATCTGAGGACTCTGACAAGTTTAAGCAAAAATAGGCAGTGATGAAAGGAATAAATTTGCAGATACATTTTTTTATTCCATTTTAGCTTTCAAAATTTTGCCCTAAGGGTGGGCTCCAGGCACACCGGTGTTAAGAGAGCAGTACCATAGATGGATGGAACACTAATGCATGCTCTGTATTTCTGGATCATAGACATACCCAATATATCTGGATAAGTAAAAGGGGACCTTGTTGTCAGGAGAAAAAAAGGCAGGGATCCCACAGAGAAAACAGTTGGAAAAGTGAATCCTTAATACTGTATATAATTCCACTCAATTCTCAAGTTCACCCCTAAGAAGTGTATCAGACAGACCTCAAAACAGAACTGCAAAGGCTTTAAGAATTAAACTAATATTTGAAATCCCATCCAAGTCTCAGACTTATCCCTGACTGACACATGCATGAGACAGACCTAAAGCAGGATAGCAAAATCTCTGAGAACTAAATAAAATGTAAACAATGGCTGAAGTCATAATTAGGGCATACCTGGTGGCTCAGTTCAGTTCAGTTCAGTTCAGTCACTCAGTCGTGTCCGACTCTTTGCGACCTCATGAATTGCAGAACGCAGGCCTCTGTGACCATCACCATCTCCTGGAGTTCATTTAGACTCACATACATTGAGTCAGTGATGTCCTCCAGGCATCTCATCCTCAGTCGTACCCTTCTCCTCCTGCCCCCATTCCCTCCCAGCATCAGAGTCTTTTCCAATGAGTCAATTCTTCGCATGAGGTGGCCAAAGTATTGTAGTTTCAGCTTTAGCATCATTCATTCCAAAGAAATCCCAGGGTTGATCCCCTTCAGAATGGACTGGTTGGATCTCCTTGCAGTCCAAGGGACTCTCAAGAGTCTTCTCCAACACCACAGTTCAAAAGCATCAATTTTTTGGCACTCAGCTTTCTTCACAGTCCAACTCTCACATCTATACATGACCACAGGAAAAACCATATCCTTGATTAAATGGACCTTTGTTGGCAAAGTAATATCTCTGCTTTTGAATATGCTATCTAGGTTGGTCATAACTTTTCTTCCAAGGAGTAAGTGTCTTTCAATTTCATGGCTGCAGTCACCATCTACAATGATTTTGGAGCCCAAAAAAATAAATTCTGACACTGTTCCACTGTTTCCCCATCTATTTCCCATGAAGTGATGGGACCGGATGCCATGATCTTCGTTTTCTCGATGTTGAGCTTGAAGCCAACTTTTTCACTCTCCTCTTTCATTTTCATCAAGAGGCTTTTTAGTTCCTCTTCACTGTCTGCCATAAGGGTGGTGTCATCTGTATATCTGAGGTTATTGATATTTCTCCTGGCAATCTTGATTCCAGCTTGTGTTTCTTCCAGTCCAGCATTTCTCATGATGTACTCTGCATATAAGTTAAATAAGCAGGGTAACAATATACAGCCTTGATGTACTCCTTTCCCTATTTGGAATCAGTCCGTTGTTCCATGTCCAGTTCTAACTGTTGCTTCCTGACCTTCATATAGGTTTCTCGGGAGGCAGGTCAGGTGGTCTCGTATTCCCATCTCGTTCAGAATTTTCCACAGTTTATTGTGATCCACACAATCAAAGGATTTGGAATAGTCAATAAAGGAGAAATAAATGTTTTTCTGGAAAAAGCAAGAGCTTTTTCGATGATCCAGTGGATGTTGGCAATTTGATCCCTGGTTTCTCTGTCTTTTCAAAAACCAGTTTGAACATCTGGAAGCTCACAGTTCATGTATTGCTGAAGCCTGGCTTGGAGAATTTTGAACATTACTTTACTTGTGTGTGAGATGAGTGCAATTGTCCAGTAGTTGGAGGATTCTTTATCATTGCCTTTCTTAGGGACTGGAATGAAATCTGACCTTTTTGAGTCTTGTGGCCACTGCTGAGTTTTCCAAATTTGCTGGCATATTGAGTGCAGCACTTTCACAGCATCATCTTTCAGGATTTGAAATAGCTCAACTGGAATTTTGTCACCTCCACTAGCTTTGTTCATAGTGATGCTTTCTAAGGCCCACTTGACTTCACATTCCAGGATGTCTGGCTCTAGGTGAGTGATCATACCATCGTGATTGTCTGGGTCATGAAGACATTTTTTTCTACAGTTCTTCTGGGTATTCTTGTCTCAGAGAGTAAAAAAAAAAAAAAAAAAAAAATCCACCTGCAATGTGGGAGTTCAGTTCAGTTCAGTTCAGTCACTCAGTCATGTCCAACTTTTTGCAACCCCATGAACCGCAGCACGCCAAGTCTCCCTGTCCATCACCAACTCCCAGAGTCCACCCAAACCCATGTCCATTGAGTTGGTGATGCCATCCAACCATCTCATCCTTTGTCGTCCCCTTCTCCTCCTGCTTTCAGTTTTTCCCAGCATCAGGGTCTTTTTCCAATGAGTTAGCTCTTCACATCAGGTGGCCAAAGTATTGGAGTTTCAGCTTCAACATCAGTCCTTCCAATGAATCCAGGACTGATCTCCTTTAGGATGGACTGATTGGATCTCCCTGCAGTCCAAGTGACTCTCAAGAGTTTTCTCCAAGACTACAGTTCAAAAGCATCAATTCTTTGGCACTCAGCTTTCTTCACAGTCCAACTCTCATATCCATATATGACCACTGGAAAAACCATAGCCTTGACTAAACAGATCTTTGTTGGCAAAGTTATGTCTCTGCTTTTTAATATGGTGTCTAGGTTGGTCATAACTTTCCTTCCAAGAAGTAAGTGTCTTTTAATTTCATGGCTATAATCACCATCTGCAGTGATTTTGGAGCCCAGAAAAATATAGTCAGCCACTGTTTCCACTGTTTCCCCATCTGAGACCTGGGTTCAATCCCTGGGTCAGGAAGATACCCTGGAGAAGGGAATGGCTACCCACTCCAGTATTCTTGCCTGGGAAATCCCATGGTCAGAGGAGCCTGGCAGGCTACAGTCCATGGGATCACAAAAGAGTTAGACACAACTGAGAAACTAACATACACAAAGTCATAATTGGGTTTCCCAGATGGCGCTAGTAGTAAAGAACTTGCCTGCCAATGCAGGAGGTACAGGTTTGATCCCTGGGTCAGGAAAATCTCCTGGAGGAAGAAATGGCATCCCTACCAATATTCTTGCCTGGAGATTCTATGGACAGAGGAGTTTTGCAGATTACTGTCCATGGGGTGTCAAAGAATTGGACACAATTGGCATGCACCCACATACAGTCACAATTAACCCACAAATAACACATACACATGACACATCCAAAGTAGCATAGCATAGGTTCTGGAAACTGAACTGAGCTGGGAAAGAAAACCCACAGAAGGTAAGGCAGAATTTCTTGTCTAAACATAACTGGACTTACACATTTAAGAGAAAAAAACAGCAATAAAAAAAACAAGACAAAATATTCTTCAAGGCATTTTAACAGGACCCAGAATGTACATAAAATAATGTTCAGAATTCAATCATTAGATGTACAAAGAACCGGAAAATTTTGATCAAACCTCAATGAAGTGATAACATAAGAGACCATATGCCAAACATAAGAGGCCTCAGCCAGAGAAATAATCAGATTAATTCTTCGAAAAAGTTATAACCTTCACAAGATTCACATAAATGCTCTACTCATTAGACACTTCAAAATCCTTTACTCCCCTATTTGACGATTATAGTATGTATTTTATTAGTATTAGTCACTCAGTCATCTCTGACTTTTTGTGACCCCATGGACTGTAGCCCACCAGGCTTCTCTGTCCATGGGATTCTCTAGGCAAAAATACTGGAGTGGTTGCCATTTCCTCCTCTAGGGGACCTTCCCAACTGTACATAAAGGAGACTTCATTAATGTGCATTAGAGGATACCCCAGGTTAACCTGTTATAGGAAACTATCTCTTGAGTCCTTAAATTCTATACCAATTCTATACCTCTGGTTGGCCAATTGTTTGTTTCTTTATTTAAGTTTTAAGGTGAATGACCTGAGGCTATTTGTTTCCATCAAGCTGATTGCGAATCTAAAGGCACAGTTGAAATGTCTATTCTTGCTATTCTCAGAAGAGATTGCTGCAAATCTACTCTATGATTCTCATTCTTTTCAACTTATAATACAAATAGCTTATTATTTTTTGCAACTTATGTGTTATAATAAAGCAATGCTGAAAAATTAAATAGAAGAAAATGATTTGCTGGTGGGGATTTTTAAGCTTGATTCTAAATAGATTTATGAAGATGGCACTTGGAAGAGGTGGTTCAAATTTTGCTATTTAAGGTATCTTGAAATTATAGGCTCACTCTCCCTAAAATTTCAAAAAGTGTAGAGCTTAGGCTCTTAAGGGTAGAGCAGTGATAAAAGCTTTCATAGTCATTTTTAAAAACAACACTTCATAGTTTTCTCTCTCCAATGGTTCTCTAATATACTTGTAGAAGGAAGGCAACAGAAAGCCAAGAATAAAAATAGCTAAGCTCTCCACAATTGAGATTCTTGCTTACTTTCCCTGTTCAGAGCAAAGAGGAGACACCATGTTGCAATAGAGGCTTCATAGACAGCTGGGTTTCTCCAGTGACAATTGGCATTTGATGCCCCATATCTCTTGGTTCTTCTTGTTGCCAAGGGTCAGCCTGGCGATGGTGGTGAAATGGGAGCAATTAATCTGTAGATAAGGGTATTAAGAAATTCCATATATACTACATGAAAATCAAAGCTGATCATAATGAATGTGGAAAATGTAAAAGTTCATCATTTGGCCTTAATCTAGCACAATGTCATGCATTTAGCAAGCACTAAATAAATATTCAGGAAACAATTCAATTTCCAGAATTATAATGAACGAAAACAAGGACTAGAATGATTCTAGAGTATGATTATAACCTCTTTCATTCCATTAGGCATATGAAGAAACTCAAAACTCCTTTAGGGTTTATAATGGTAAATACAGATAACAGCAAGGAAGATATATCCTGAATGATATCTGTCTTTGTCATCTATTATGTCTGATTTATTTACTTGAGTCAGTTAACAATGCTTCTGAAATAAAGATAAAATATATTTTTTCCTTAAGATTTTATATACAAAAACAAATATATGTAAAGTATACAAAACTTAATTAACTCTTCTAAGATTACTCAAAAAAATGAATTTTAGATTTGTAAGTAGAATCTGTTTGTACTATGGAGCAACAGTATTTTTCAAGTTTAAATATGAAGATAGTTCAGTGTGAATGGGAGGGCAGTAATGTTGTTATTTACTGAGTGGTTGGAGAATGGAACTGTCTCAGTCAGTTCAGTTCAGTCACTCAGTCGTGTCCGACTCTTTGCGATCCCATGAATCGCAGCACACCAGGCCTCCCTGTCCATCACCATCTCCCGGAGTCCACTCAGACTCATGTCCATTGAGTCCATGATGCCATCCAGCCATCTAAGCCTTGGTTGTCCCCTTCTCCTTCTGCCCCCAATCCCTCCCAGCATCAGAGTCTTTTCCAATGAGTCAACTCTTCACATGAGGTGGCCAAAGTACTGGAGCTTCAGTTTTAGCATCATTCTTTCCAAAGAAATCCCAGGGTTGATCTCCTTCAGAATGGACTGGTTGGATCTCCTTGCAGTCCAAGGGACTCTCAAGAGTCTTATCCAACACCACAGTTCAAAAGCGTCAATTCTTCTGAGCTCAGCTTTCTTCACAGTCCAACTCTCACATCCATACATGACCACAGGAAAAACCATAGCCTTGACTAGACGGACCTTAGTTGGCAAAGTAATTGTCTCTGCTTTTGAATATGCTATCTAAGTTGGTCTAGATAATTTAAAAAAATAGAAAACCTTGCAAACAACATGCTAGTCTAAAAGAATTAGACTTGGATATATATGTGTCAAGCCAAAGCAAATGTACTTTATTTACAAACAGAAAACACTTATAATCTAGCAGAGATGCCCAAAGAAATACATGCCAATAAACAATCACTGCCTTTTATTTTGCAGACTTTATAGTGTTGGAGCCAATTAAAGTAAAATTAGGTTATATTTTTATTTAATATGTACTCATTTACTCTAATGTTTGAAATCACTTACCAGACTCCTAATGACTATGACTGATGTTTGCTTTTCCATCTCTCTTTGTACCTCAAGAATATGTTTTTGGAAGAAAACAGTGATTGTACAAACATCTGATTCAAATGCTCTTATCCTTATGTTGAAAAATTCCCTATAGGAAAAGTAGGCTAGAATCGAAATCTTTCATGATACATAGATGTCAAAGCATAATTCTGATGGTGCTAAAGAATCAGAAAACTAAGAAATATCCATTTAACTTTCTTTAGCTATCCATAAGATCAGAAAATTCTATCACCAGTGGACTCTGAAGTTTATTTCCATGGATTATTTTCTCATCAAGATATGTTTTTAAAAAGGTCTCCTATAACTGATAAATGGAAAGCATGTTAATATTTAGAAGGAGAATACACATTCTGTGTTTTGTTGACTTCAGTTGATGAAACTTTTCAACATTAAATTTTAAAATTTCTTACTCTAAGAGTTTAGAATATATTTTAATGGCAGCTTTGAATTTTTGATTTTTTACTACTTGTTTGAATTACATTTTTTTAACATCACAAATATGATCTATAAAATGAATATGCTGGAATATATCTTTCTTTTTATAAAACTAAAATTATTTATATGTGATCACACTTACAAAGTAATGTGCATAATTATTCATATTTTTATTAGCTATAATGCTTCATATTTTTAATCACTTTATTTTTTGGTAAGAATTTCTTAGTTCTTTCATTTTTGTTTCTGGTAGTGGATAGATAGGTCTTTGTTTAGTCATACTCTATAACAGTGGAAACAGTGTCAGACTTTTATTTTTTGGGGCTCCAAAATCACTGCAGGTGATGACTGCATCCATGAAATTAAATGACACTTACTACTTGGAAGAAAATTTATGGCCAACCTAGATAGCATATTGAAAAGCAGAGATATTACTTTGCCAACAAAGGTCCATCTAGTCAAGGCTATGGTTTTTCCATTAGTCATGTATGGATGCAAGAGTTGGAAATGTGAAGAAGGCTGAACGCTGAAGAATTGATGCTTTTGAACTGTGGTGTTGGGGAAGACTCTTGAGAGTCCCTTGGACTGCAAGGATATCTAACCAGTCCATTTTAAAGAAGATCTGCTACTGCTAAGTCACTTCAGTCATGTCCGACTCTGTGTGACCCCATAGATGGCAGCCCACCAGGCTTCCCCACCCCTGGGATTCTCCAGGCAAGAATACTGGAGTGGGCTGCCATTTCCTTCTCCAATTATGAAACTGAAAAGTGAAAGTGAAGCCACTCAGTCATGTCCAACTCTTGGTGAGTCCATAGACTGCAGCTTACCAGGCTCCTCTGTCCATTGGGATTTTCCAGGCAAGAGTACTTGAATGGGGTGCCATTGCCTTCTCTGCTAAAGAAGATCAGCCCTGGGTATTCTTTGGAAGGAATGATACTGAAGCTGAAACTCCAGTACTTTGGCCAGCTCTTGTGAAGAGTTGCCTCATTGGAAAAGACTCTGATGCTGGGGGGGATTGGGGGCAGGATGAGAAAGGGACGACAGAGGATGAGATGTCTGGATGGCATCACCGACTCAATGGACGTGAGTTTGAGTGAAATCCAGGAGATGGTGATGGACAGGGAAGCCTGGCGTGCTGCGATTCATGGGGGTCACAAAGAGTTGGACACGACTGAGCAACTGAACTGAGCTGAACTGATGCAATTTCTATGTAAATATTTTTTGAGGAGATGGGCTTTCTGCTTCTGTTAGGTCCAGACCATTTCTGTATTTTATCGAGCCCAGCTTTGCATGAAATGTTCCCTTGGTATCTCCAATTTTCTTGAAGAGATCTCTAGTCTTTCCCCTTCTGTTGTTTTCCTCTATTTCTTTGCATTGATCGCTGAAGAAGGCTTTCTTATCTTTTGTTGCTATTCTTTGGAACTCTGCATTCAGATGCTTATATCTTTCCTTTTCGCCTCTCTTCTTTTCACAGCTATTTGTAAGGCCTCCTCAGACAGCCACTTTGCTTTTTTGCATTTCTTTTTCTTGGGAATGGTCTTGATCCCTGTCTCCTGTACAATGTCATGAACCTCATTCCATAGTTCATCAGGAACTCTATCTATCAGATCTAGACCCTTAAATCTATTTCTCACTTCCACTGTATAATCATAAGGGATTTGATTCAGGTCATACTTGAATGGTCTAGTGGTGTTGCCCACTTTCTTCAATTTAAGTCTGAATTTGGCAATAAGGAGTGAATGATCTGAGCCACAGTCAGCTCCCAGTCTTGTCTTTGTTGACTGTATAGAGCTTCTCCATCTTTGGCTGCAAAGAATATAATCAATCTGATTTCAGTGTTGACCATCTGGTGATGGCCATGTGTAGAGTCTTCTCTTGTGTTGTTGGAAGAGGGTGTTTGCTATGACCAGTGCATTTTCTTGGCAAAACTCTATTAGTCTTTGGCCTGCTTCATTCCTCATTCCAAGGCCAAATTTGCCTGTTACTCCAGGTGTTTCTTGACTTCCTACTTTTGCATTTCAGTCCGCTATAATGAAAAGGACATCTTTTTTGGGTATTAGTTCTAAAAGGTCTTGTAGGTCTTCATAAAACCATTCAACTTCAGCTTCTTCAGCATTACTGGTTGGGGCATAGATTTGGATAATTGTGATATTGAATGGTTTGCCTTGGAGACGAACAGAGATCATTCTGTCATTTTTGAGATTGCATCCAAGTACTGCATTTCGGACTCTTTTGTTGACTATGATGGCTACTCCATTTCTTCTGAGGGATTCCTGCCCACAGTAGTAGATATAATAGTCATCTGAGTTAAATTCACAGTACACAGTAGATGCTCAGTAACACTGACTTCCCTGCCTCCCTTGTCAGACTTCCAGTAGTACTTACTTCCATTGCTTCTGGCATCTCTGTGCTCCTCCTGATGGCAAAGGGCAGCACTGATAGTCCTCTCTTGAGGGCTCCCCCAGGCCCACCAGGACCCGTGGTGGTATAGATCCTGGCCTGATTCTTGGTGAGGCAAAGGTGGGCCCTGAGTCTGGAGGGTGCCAGGTGCTGAGCAAGGAGCTCAGGCCCAAGAGAGGAGCGGACATGGGTTTGTACTGGCTTGAGGAGCACTTCAGGGACTATTCAAAGAGCAACTCTAAGTCCTGGACAATGGTCTGTTAGTCACTTGCTGAATTTGTAGGTACCAAAACAAAGAACACTAGTGACAAGTATCTGATGAAACCCTTGAGGAGAATTGTACACACACAAGGTAGGAAACGATTGGACAAGAACTGTTACGAGTAAAGGGAAGATGGATCTGAATGAGGGACTTCCCTGAAGGTCCAGTGGCTAAGACTCCACACTCCCAATGCAGAGGCCTGAGTTCGAGTCCTGGTCAGGGAACTAGATCCCTTGTGCTGCAACTAAGAGTCTGCATGCTCCAACTAAAGCTCCCTCATGCTGCAATGAAGATCGAAGACCCCACAACTAAGATATGGCTCAGCCGAGTAACTGTGAAGAAGTCTGAAGGAACCATGACCTGAACCTGGCACAGCATGCAATTCCACCAAAACTGTGAGCAACACAAAACAAAAAGGATATGTACCAAAATCTGATAATGTCTTCCTCTGGGAGGTTCCACTGTGGGCTGTTTTTTACTTCTGTGTTTGAAAATAAGATTTTATTCAATGAATATTTTCTTATTTTTAATCATAAAAAAAAATAGCCTACTTTTTAAAGGTCATAGTCATTTTAGTGGGATTATAAGGCTAGCAAGATCATTTTTCCACCTGAGCTGGTAGCTTAGATTCTCTCGAGAACACTGGACCATATATTCATTCAGCAGATTCATTGAGAACATATTAGGGATTGTTTTAGGTCCAGGTATGGATCCTGTGATAGAAGGGACATGAACAAGTTGGGGAAGTTTGAGAGAAGGGTCACTGGAGAATCACAGTTTTATCAAAGAAGATAAACCAGACTAGTGCTACTCCCTTCGTGGTCCTAGATGAGCCACATCAGGATAAATTATTAGACATGCAAATTTTCAGTCCCCTTCTCCCTAGAAGTGCTGAACCAGAATGTCTGGGGCAGGGCTCTGAAATCTGTATCTTAACAAGCTTTTTAGATGATTCCAGAGCAAACCACAGAATCGGAGGGGCATGGGGCTAGGATGTGCTACAGTAACATGTAACCCTCACATCTCAGTGGCTCATGGGGACAGATTGCTTTCTTGCTCACACTCCCTGTCCACCGTGGGCTGGCTGTGCTCTTCTCCAAGACCCAGGCTGGCCCAGCCAGCCACCTCTGTCTGGAAAGCTGCCAGTCATCATGGCAGAGGGAGATGAGAAGGCAAACCACGATCTCGCTGTGAAAGCTTCAGAAGTTCAGCACTGTCTTTACTCACATTTCACTGGCTAAAGTAAGATATGACCAAATCTGCTATCAATGGAATTGGGAAATATTAATTTTTCCCAGAAAAGGGCAACAAATTCCTTTGAAGTTTTTATTTTGAGATAATTGTAGTTGCACATTCACTGTAAGAAATAATACAAAGAGATTCTGTGTACCCTTCGTTCAGTTTCTCTCAATGATAATGTCTTATACAGCCATCGAATCATAACCAGGAAATCAACATTGAGGCCATCCACCAGCCTTATTCTGATGTATCCATTTTTACATGCTGTCTCTGTGTTTATGTGTGTGTTTAATTGTATGCAATTTTATTAACAGCAAATATTTTTGAAGAGTAATTCAGTCAACCCCATCAGTAAAGAGTTTGGACAATTTAACTGGAAAAGTAAGGCCGACAATCTCTTCACTTAGCATCAATAGGATTCCTGTGTTTGAAAATTTTGTTTATGGAGAACAATGGGACTAACCAGAGAAAACAAGGTTTTCATCTGTCCTGAGGAGTCTATGAATGCAGCAGGCATTTGTAGATTTGGCCTCCCAGCAGCCATCTCATCTTCTGGTGGCAGAACTTGTATTTTGCTTGGTGAAACCTTCCCCACCCCCTACTCTCAGGCCACATGTGCAAGTGGTTGACCCCATTCTGAGCTTTGAGGGGGAGCGCTTGGCTCAGACTTGGCCCATCTATCAACCCTGGTTCAGGGATGGACACAGTAGGGGCAGGCCACTCAAGGTGGCTGTTCTCTTGCTTTCTGTCCATCCCCTGCCTGACCAGTGCCTGTATGCCCTACACCCTAACTCACATGGCTGACTTTCCTCAGTACTTGCCCCAGGCAAGTACTCCTCTATTGGTTTCCCTGGTAACCAGGGAGCCAACCTGATGCCAATTCCTCCCTCTATAACTTGTAACCTCCCTCTAATCCCGAGAACAAAGCCTGCCTACCTCATCCTATCTGCTGTCCACCACACACTGGGGTGTCGCTCCAGGACCTTGCTTTAGACTTGTAAGTTCCCCTGTCCATTAAACCATTGATATCTCTTTCTGTCGCAGACTCTGAGCTCTTTCTTTGATCTTGAAGCTAGGCAAGCACAGGCCTTGCAAGCCTGGGGGTTCAGCCCAACAGACAGAGACCAAGCTGAACCCAGGACTTTCTATTAAATCTATTGAAAATGACACTCTCCTTTTACTGGAGTGACTGAGCTGGTAAGTGACTACACTAGGACCTTCTGGGAGCCACCAGGTAAAGAAAATCTGGCTGACATCTTGAGAAAGAAGAATGGAACTGGAGGAATCAACCTGCCTAACTTCAGGCTCTACTACAAAGCCACAGTCATCAAGACAGTATGGTACTGGCACAAAGACAGAAATATAGATCAATGGAACAAAATAGAAAGCCCAGAGATAAATCCACACAGCTATGGACACCTTATCTTCGA
>SJXQ01008643.1:160090-230775 GCA_006408695.1 Aepyceros melampus
GTCATCTGAGTTAAATTCACCCATTCCAGTCCATTTTAGTTCACTGATTCCTAGAATGTTGACGTTCACCCTTGCCATCTCTTGTTTGACCACTTCCAATTTGCCTTGATTCATGGACCTGACATTCCAGGTTCCTATGCAATACTGACTTTACAGCATCGGATCTTGCTTCTATCACCAGTCACATCCATAACTGGGTATTGTTTTTGCTTTGGCTCTATCCCTTCATTCTGTCTGGAGTTATTTCTCCATTGATCTCCAGTAGCATATTGGGCACCTAATGACCTGGGGAGTTTCTCTTTTGCCATCCTATCATTTTGCCTTTTCATACTGTTCATGAACACTGGGATTACCTGGCTTCTAAAGATATTCAACTATAATTTTCAACAACAAAACCAAAAATTGAATCATTCTAAACATATGAATCAATGCTATTTTGCTTTTCACTTAAGAGTTTGAAAATTTTGTTCAAGAAATTTGTTTTACTTGCTATATATTGTTTACTCATAAAGATGTACTAAGATTTATAGACATTTGGTTTGTTTTCAGCTGCATGCTGTTTCAGATGGTATTTTCATAGAACATTTCCAAACATCTGTTTGTGCATTCATGGGAATTCTTGACTAGAGAAAAAAAAGAAGCTCTTTTGAGTTTGTTTTTTACTGAAGAAGACGATTCATGAAGAACTGATCCTCTACAAAGACTATAAGTAATATAAGATAGAGCTGAGTTTTATAGAAAAGAAAAGGAAGGGTAATGGCTTTGAGGACTTTTTAAATTGCTTTTTCAATGGGTTTTCAGAAATGAATTCTAAGTAATTTTTTATTGAAACAATTTTTTAAAAAATGTGCTGGGACTCTATTATCAAAAACAGATTTGTAAAAATTACTGCCTTTTAGCTGAAATTTATTAATTAGAAAATTTGTAATTAATGCTCAGCTGTCTTTAGGTTAAAAATTAGCTTTTAAAGGTTAAATGCCAAATGCTTTCTGAAAACCTCTCCAAAATGTACCTTGCTGATTTGGAGATTGGATTTGATGCAGAAAAGGTGAGTTACTTTGCAAGCCCTGACTTGGAAGGCATCGTGTTTCTTATGACATTTGGAAAAGTAACTGTGGGAACTTTTTGCGCATTTAAATTGAACAGATATGTAATTTTTTTCTGTCCAGTTGTGGTTGTTACCATATTAAGTCGACGTACTTCTGGCTTACATGCGTTTCCTGTGTTGGGTGAGCTCTGGGGACCCACACCTGACTGAGTTTAACTTTCTTATTAGCAACTTTCCATCAGAGCAGATTTGGTTTGATTCTGAGGTCAACTGGAACAGATACTTTGCTTTTAAGGACCCTAATAAAATCAGTTTGTATTTATGGAGACTGAAATGACCTGTTTGTTTATTTTTAACCAATTAAAATTTAATGACAACGATTTTCTTAGTAGATCCAGAAAGGTAACTTCTTTTTTGGAATGGTGTCAACATTTGACATAGCACAGCTTCAGGAAATAACATACCTGTATACCAAAATTATTCTGCATAATCATAACTGAAAGTGCCTAAGAGATTGCTTTTCTCATATGTGGACAGAGTATGAAGAAGCCATGTTATATTGCAGTGTTAACTATGTTATCATAAGACCATTTAAAAAGTAAGGCAGTAACGTTGGAACTAAGTATATTTTGAAGATAGTTTTTCCCTACTAGACAAAAGCTCTTTGAGGGCATGTTGGTTTTTCATCTCTGTAGGCCCAGAGTTCCTCATGTAGTATTTGACACAAAAGAATGACAACTTCATCATCTCCTGCTTTCAATAGACTCTCATCGACGCTTACCAACACTTTTACTTCAGCTATAACTGGCCTTACTCCAGAAAGGCTATAAAACAGCTGTTACTTTTGGTCAGCTTTTCCTCTCAGCCCCTAAAACTATTTCAAACATTCGCCACTCAGGCCTCTCTACTCAATTCTACTTTCCTCAATTTTCTCTATTAAAAAAAAAAAAAGTTTTACATTTAAGCTTGAGCTCTTCAAACATAATCTCAACTCCCGACACCCCCTCTTCCAGTTGCTATCACAGCCACACTTCTGCCCAGACTGGGTCTCCACTGCTGTCCACGCCCAGCTCCCTCCTGGTTGCTCCAAGGCTTCATTTTTGTCCTCTTTGCTTCATTTTTGTCCTCTTTCCCTCCCCCCAGTGGCTTCCCTCTTCCTTCTACTGCCTGGTCCTAACACACCTCCACACTATTGTATCAGAACACATTGCCGGAGAGGAGGAGATAGCATTTCTTCTCCTTTTATTCTAAGAACCTAAAGTGAGGTGAAGTCACTCAGTCGTATCCGACTCTGTAGCCCACCAGGCTCCTCCGTCCATGGGATTCTCCAGGCAAGAATACTGGAGCAGGTTGCCATTTCCTTTGCCAGGGGATCTTCCCCACCCACGAATCGAACCTGGGTCTCTCGCATTGTAGGCAGATGCTTTACTGTCTGAGCCACCAGGATTAAGCTAAATTGTTTAAGTCATTTTTTAACATTACAGTCACTTTTTCTCCATTTATGAAATCATTTGAACCACTCATTTAATAATCTCATGTTTACCAGGCGTTATATTAGAAGTTGATGATACAAAGATAACTGAGTTCTATAGTCCTTGCCTCAAAGGATTCCAACTAAGTAAATGAGGCAGACGCACAAGCAGGGAAGTGTAACACAGAAGAGAGCACAGGCGAGGAGTGCACAGGTGTCAGGGGGTGTGGACGAGGAAGACCGCCTCATCAACCCTCAGTCCCCTTCGCAGGATTTAGATCCACAGATACAAAGCTGGCGCTGGGTAGGTCCACCCCAGGATAGTACTGTCCCTCTTCTGGATCCCGGTTCTCGGTGTTTCTTTTATAAATCCACAGTGGGAAATGCCGTTATATTTTAATAAGGAAATAATCATTTTAAATAGTAAGAAAAAATATGTACATAAGTAAATTACTTCTATCCAAAATTTCTACAGAGCATATGCTACCTTTTAATGAAAGGGGAAAGGAAGTCCCCTGATGGTCCGGTGGTTAGAACTTGGTGCTTTCACTGCCGTGTGCTCAGAAAAATAAGTAAAGGGGGAAAATAACACATGTGTTTGTGATTGCTTCTGTCCACACACACACACACACATATACACTGAAAGGACGCACAGGAGACTTGGTGGTTGTCTATGTGAAAGGGAGGAATTCTTCCTCTTCTCCTGTCTATAATTTTATTTTTGAATGTTGCTGGTTAATATTTTTTTATATTGTTTGTTCCGGAAGTTGGATTACAACAAAGAAATCCCAGAGGTCTCTGCACCATCTGGCCCCAACTTTTCAGTCTTAACTTTGCACTTCTCTGCAGCATGAAACAAATCAAGGTAGTCTTATCTCTTAATCAAAGAATCATTAGCAAGCAAGTTTTGCTCATCTGAGCCCTCCATCAAGCATGCCCTCCATCTAGACTCATTTCTTCAGAGAGCAGCTCGAGTCCAGCATTCTTCACAAGGCCTTCTGTGCTAGGTCTTCAGCCACAGAAACCTCCCGTAAGTCACTGCTATATACAACAAGGCATGTCCGCTCATGCAGTGCTGCTCAGCTGCTCTGCAATGCCGCCTAACTATCCACTCGATTCCCAGCTCATACATCCTTGCATCATCCACATAGAAAGCTCTTAGTATTTCTTGAACCAATTAGTCCTATCCACTTGCTGAGGGGAATAATTACTGTCTTAATGAAAACCACTGAGTGAAAATGAGCAATAGGCTGTTGGAAGTGTTCCCCAAGTCCCTGGGAAACAATATGGATTTGGATCAAACAAGCTTGAGTTCACATACTGGCTGTCACTCTGAATTTAGGCAAGTTCATATCCCTATGCTTTCTTGCCCTGCTTCTTTTTTTAAAAATTTTATACAATTTTTTAAAGTTACTTGACATTTACAGTTGCAAAATATTGGCTGTGTTCCCTGTGTTGCACAATAGGCCTGAGCCTCTCATACCCACAGTAGTTTGTGCCTCGCTCCCCACTCCCCAGGGCTGCCCTGCTTCCCAGGTGGCTCAGTAGGTAAAGAATCCGCCTGCCATCGCAGGAGACGTGGGAGACATGAGTTCGATCCCTGGATCGGGAAGATCCCCTGGAGGAGTGCCTGGCTACCCACTCCAGTATTCCTGCCTGGAGAATCCCTTGGACAGGGCAGCCTGGCGGGATGCATACAGTTCGTGGGGTCGCAAGCAGTCAGACGCGACGGACGCACACAGCCCACTCCCCAACCTGTCTGTAGCCCTTCCTCCCCCTCTCACCCCACCCTGTTTCTTAAATCTGGATGAAACACCTGGCCTCAAAGATCTTGACTTTGCTTGGAAAACCAAGCGAAATGATGTGGGCACATCAGCGAACACTGTGCTCTAGAGCAGGGTTCGTGCTCAGCAGAAGGTGGTCATACCCTTCTGAGCACTTAGGAAGTTCTTGCCAAGAGGAAATAAAATACTGCCAACGCAGTGATGGCGGTTTCCTTCACAGGTACACTGGCCTCCAGGGCCTCGCACCCCCAGGCCTCAGGTCACCTTAGGGGCCCTGCCGCTGCCATGGAGGAGCCCACCTCGCCCCGGTCCAGCCTGCACCGCCCACCCCAGCAGCCTCTGCATTCAGGGCGTCCCCCACGCCTGCCCGCCAGGAAAGGTGAGTTACAGGAATCCCAGCTGAGAAGTTAGGAAACATTTTCTTACAGAAAAGCATTGTCTGACATACATGGTGGTCAGAGTTTGTAGCAAAATTAGGTTAATGGGCTTCTCTTGGCCATATCTGGCCATCTGAACCACCATATCTAAAATTGTTTCCATGGGAAACTATGTTCCAGCCCAACCACTGACTTAGGAGGGAGCTGTTGGAATGCAGCTCGTTTGGAGACGGTCTGTAGGTCAACTTTCATAACTCATTGTCAATGAAAAAGGAAATGACATTTCTCTTACTGAAACATACTGTACATACATTTTTACAACTGTCTCTTGGGGACACCAAGTATCTAAAGTTATCTGAAATAGCAGTCCCATAAACCCATCAGCTTGAACTGATTTTCTGGGTCTAATTATATTTGAGCTGCTAACTCCAGCAACTCAGATGCGCTTGTTAGGTGTCTTTGAGACATTTTTAGCATTTAATATTTTTAAGGAAGACAGAGGGAGCTTTTCCCTTCGCAGCACTCGCCTTGTGGTTACATAACACTGTACCCGAGCCGCGCCCCGCCCCCGTCCCCCCTGGAAGCCTTCCTGCCTTGTATGGTAACTGTTCCACCGCAGTTCTTGGTACTGAAGCAAGCAAGTTGAACCCTTATTAGGATCCAAGCTTAAAAGTTAAACAGCTCAGGGGCTAAGATTAAGAATCTCCTGTGAGTAGAATCCGGTAGATACTGCATGAATCAAATATGTTTGGTTTGGGACCAAGCTGTTAGGTATGAACATAACTGATCTGTATGAGGTTGGTGTCATAAAAACAGAGACAATTACTTGTTGTGTTTTAAATTCATTCTAAGTTCCAAGAAAGCATTTTTCTAACTACCTAATGTTTCCATGTTGTGTAATTACCGCAAAGAGCATCAAGAATGTCTTTTCCTTTTCTTTCTTACGGTCTATGGATGTGGCAAAAGCAACGTCCATGTACTCTGTTTATTCCAAGCTGACGCTCAGTCCTTGAGTCACCGTCCCTTTTAAGTTAGTTTCTCTGAGAGGGAGAAGAAAAAAGCAGAACCAGGCAGACTGTTAATTCTCTTGTTCCACCCCCTCAACAAAGCCAGTTCTTAAGAAGGGTAAAAGAAGCATTTAATATATCAAAGCCAGTCATATTCCACCCAGAGCGGGAATTGGTACAGCCATTATGGGAAACAGTATGACGAATCCTTAAAAAATTAAAAATAGAGGTGCCATATGACCCAGCAGCCCTACTCCTGGACATGCACCCGGGCAAAACCATCATTTGAAAAGATACACACACCCTATGTTCACTACTTAAAATAGCCAAGAACTCCCCTGGTGGCGCAGTAGATAAGAATCCACCTGCAGGGCAGGGGACACCGGTTCGATCCCTGGTCGGGGAAAATCCCACATGCCTCAGAGCAACTAAGCTCAAGCGCCACCACCACCGAGACTACACTCCAGGGCCTGCGAGACCAACTAGTGAGCCCACGAGCCACGACTACTGGAGCCTGAGCGCCCTAGAGCCTGTGTGCTCAGCAAGGGAAGCCCCTACAATGAGAGGCCTGCACCCCACTCTCCATGACCAGAGACAGTCCAGGCAAGCATGAAGGCCTGGCGCAGCCAGCAGTAAATAAAATAGCCAAGACGTGGAGCCAATCTAAATGTCCATCCACAGATGAATGGATAAAGAAGATACGGTGGTTTTATGCAATGGAATATTCATAAAAAGTGAAATAATGCCATTTACAGCAACATCAATGCCTAGAGATTATCTTACTAAGCAAAGTTAAGTCAGAGAAATACAAATACCATATGATATCACTTATATGTGAAACATAAAATATGACACAAAGGAACAAATCTACAAAGCAGGAACAGACTCACAGAGAACAAAGAGGGAGCAGGAGGGGTAGCGGGATGGGGGATTTGCGCACCGGAGGTGACCGTATGGTTCGGCATTCCAGCTGGGACCCTCTCGAGAGTGAACATGGGGGCTGATTCCAGTGGAGCCAGAGTAATGGGTGTGAATCAGGACTGTGCCAGGCAGACCAGCTATATGGTCACCCTGCTTATGGGCCACTGATTTTCCTTAGATTTAGCATTTTCTAAATGTGCTGTGTCTGTGAAACACTACATTTTATATCCTCCCCTTCCTACATCTTTCTAGTTGGCAGATGCAAACTAGTATATATAGGATGGATAAACAACAAAGTCCTGTAGAGCACAGGGAACCATATTCAATATCCTGTGATAAACTATCATGGAAAAGAATATATCTATGTATAACTAGATCACTTTGCTGTACAGCAGAAATTAACACACAGCATTGTAAATCAACCTCACTTCAATAAAATTTTTGAAAATAAAGATACCCCTCCCAATGCATTTGCCTTGTCTAAGGAATAGATTTAACTTTTTGAGAATTCTGGAAATTAAGTTGAAACATTTCTTTTTCTTTTTTAATAAAAGGACCTATAATACCAGAGATCTCCAGTCACTTTTGAAATGACTCCTTTACACCAGTCCCAGAGATAAACAATAAGCTCTCTTTCTAGTTGGCAGATGCAAACTAGTATATATAGGATGGATAAACAACAAAGTCCTGTAGAGCACAGGGAACCATATTCAATATCCTGTGATAAACTATCATGGAAAAGAATATATCTATGTATAACTAGATCACTTTGCTGTACAGCAGAAATTAACACACAGCATTGTAAATCAACCTCACTTCAATAAAATTTTTGAAAATAAAGATACCCCTCCCAATGCATTTGCCTTGTCTAAGGAATAGATTTAACTTTTTGAGAATTCTGGAAATTAAGTTGAAACATTTCTTTTTCTTTTTTAATAAAAGGACCTATAATACCAGAGATCTCCAGTCACTTTTGAAATGACTCCTTTACACCAGTCCCAGAGATAAACAATAAGCTCCAAGTCCTGAAGACAATCTTGGTGCAGAAACAGAAGGGAGAGGAGGTGGTTCCCTGATAGCTTAGCTGGTAAAGATGCTGCCTGCAATGCAGGAGACCCTGGTTCAATTCCTGGGTTGGGAAGATCCCCTGGAGAAGGGATAGGCTACCCACTCTAGTATGCTGGCTTGGAGAATTCCACGGACTGTATAGTCCATGGGGTCACAAAGAGTCAGACACGACTGAGCGACTTTCTCTTTTCACTTATCCCTAAGTGATGTGATAAAGCTTTCCAGAGGATGCTAGGGAGGGATGGTTCAGGGGCCTCTCAAAAGGCCTCATAGAGAAACAGATGGTTCATTGGGACCCAGAACTAAGTTGTCTGGAGCGGGGCAGATGAACCCCAGAAATGCCAGAGGTTCCTGAGGTGATGCTCTGCGGACCCTCCCAGGCCCTCTCACTCTCGGGAATCAAGTGTGAGTGTAGGAGTTGTTACTTGAATTCATTCTTTGGTTCTTCTTTTGTGCCCTTATTAGGGGCTGGGAGTTACAGTGGTAAAGAGGTTCTCATGAAGATCATGGCCTCGTGTGGAAGACATTGAACAAAAGACTGTGCGCACGTGTCTAAGGCAACCCCGCTGAGTCCCATGATGGAGCCTGCAGGGTGCTGAGAGTTGAACGCAGGGCCACTTGGTATAGAGAGATGATGGTGCGCAGGGCAGGGCTTGTCACGGAAGAGATATTACACCTGAGACCTAATCCCCTGGACAGGGGATCCTGGCGGTTTGCAGTCCGTGGGGTCACAATAAGTCAGACACAAGTGAGCGACTAACAAACACACACACAAAGCTTCCAGAGGCAGAGGGCAGTGTGTGCTTTCCCACGGGGAAAAGCCTGGCTTCAGAGGAGGAGCCGAGAGGCAGGGGCCACAGAGCCCCACGCCCAGGACGGGGCAGGGTTGCAGGGTGACCAGGGAGAGGCACGTGCTTCCCGGTTTGTAGGAGCTGCCACAGGTTTTAGATGCTGTGGATGACGGGAAGCCATTGAGCAGTTTAAGCTAAAGAATTAACAAGATCTGATCTGTATTTTAAACATTCACTCTGACTGCCATGTAGAGCGGTGCCCGACGTACTTTTTAAATAGTATACCACTGTCAATAAAAGTTCGGAGAAGGCAATGGCACCCCACTCCAGTACTCTTGCCTGGGAAATCCCATGGATGCAGGAGCCTGGTAGGCTGCAGTCCATGGGGTCGCTAGGAGTCGGACACGACTGAGCGACTTCACTTTCACCTTTCACTTTCATGCATTGGAGAAGGAAATGGCAACCCACTCCAGTGTTCTTGCCTGGAGAATCCCAGGGACGGGGGAGCCTGGTGGGCTGCTGTCTATGGGGTCGCACAGAGTCGGACACGACTGAAGCGACTTAGCAGCAGCAGCAGCAGCATCAATAAAAGTTACAACCTGCACACCAATATAGGCAGGTTTATCCTTAAATCATATGTGGATTATAGAATACAGAAGAATAGTCATATTAAAGGATGAGAGAAGTTGAAGTTCTAAGCATTTCATCCCACGGTCCACAGCCTCTTTCATGGCTCTGCAGCTGCAGGTCCGTTTGGGAGGCTCCTAGCGTGCGGGGGTGGCTGCGCGGGCGGCGGTGGGGACGGGTTGTGTGATGATTCGGCTCAGAGCGGTGGAGGCTTGGATTAGGGCGAGGAGGAAGAGACGTCCACAGACCGTAAAGGTATCTGCTGGGTTGGGTGCGGGAGGGGAGGGGAGCGGATTCCATGGCGACTTTTAGTCTCCGGCTCCAGGAATGTCTCAAGGGACCATGTCAACTCGCCCTGGAAATACAGCTGGATAAAAGAAGCCTGCCGTTTACAATTTGAAGACAAAAAAGAAGTGTCATTTCAGCGGGGGTGTGTGTGAGAGAGTAAATGTTTATTTTTGTAAGAAAGATTGCCTCTAACTCTCACGTTTTCTGTTCTCACCCTTTATGTCTCTAAGGAGAGGCAGTTCCAAGATTTAGAAATCTTTTAAGAGAAAGCCAAGATTTCTCTCTCTCTCTCTTGTTTTGTCTCACTCTCTCTCTCACTCACTCTCTAGGACTGAATACCTTCTGGGTTGTAAAACTTACAAGAATACTTTTATTATTTGCAATTCTGATTGTGACATATATATTTAAATTGTGTTGCTGTTGTTGTTCAGTTGCTAAGTCGTTCCCAACTGTTTGTGACCCAATGGACTGTAGCCCACCAGGCTCCCCTGTCCGTGGGATCTCCCAGGCAAGAATACTGGTGTGAGTTGCCATTTCCTTTTCCAGGGGATCTTCCCCGCCCAGGGATCGAACCAGCATTTCCTGCATTGCAGATGAATTCTTTATTGCTGAGCCACTAGGGTTTCCCATATTTAAATATATATAAATTACATATAAAATTATATATATGTGTGTGTGTGTGTATAACTTAGGGTGTCCCAGGTGGCACTCATGGTAAAGAACCCACCTGCCAATGCAGGAGACATAAGAGACTCGGGTTTGATCCCTGGGTGGGGAAGATCCTCTGGAAGAGGGCATGGCAACCCACTCCAGCATTCTGGCCTGGAGAATCCCATGGACAGAGGAGACTCGTGGGCTACAGTCCATGGGGTTGCAAAGAGCTGGACACGACTGAGCAACTTCGCATGCACACACGCTTATATAAATTAAAACTCTTTTTCCCAGTGATCTTATTTTATAACCCTTTTCTTGGTACACTTTCAAAACCACTTGAGTATTTCAGTATGTAGTATATTCAAAGTAAAGCTATTCACAGATCTCCACAAAAATGACAAAAATGGGAGGAGTTATGGTTATGCTAATAGGTCAAAGGCAGGCATCTTCTGAACATCCCCAGAGAGCTGGCTGGGAATCCCCTCATTAAGTAAGCCCATCCTCAGCACTTATCTGTAGGCAAATGTCAGCTGCAGATGCTATTTTAAAAGTCCTTCAAAAAAACCCACAACTACTCACAGTAACTATGAGGAGCCAAAAAATAATAGATCTAGAGTATTCTGTGAACTGTAGGTTCATATACAAATGTCCATTAATATCCTGAAAATGAAATTATTTTAAAGTGCTCCTGAAGTAGCTGCTTGTATGGAAACGGAATCAATCATTAAATGAAATGGGGAAGGCATCATGGCCGCAGCCCTGCGGCGTAATTAGAAGTCTGCTGAATGATGCCGAGTTTGGAACGACGTTTAGGATGGAAGCAGGACACTTCTCCTAGACACGCACTGAGTGAAAATAGATTTCCTATACCTGTGAGTTGTTTGTAATTACTTTTCACTTTCTTACTTATAAAAATTAGTAGACAAGCCAGAGGTGTGGGCCTGTTCGGCCATCTTAAAGTTATAGGGGAATATTATTCAAAAACCTAGAAATGCCTTGCTAATTTTCTCCAGAAAAGAGAGTTTGAATAACTCATGAACTAATTTTAGAGACGTGCAACTTTTTACTGTATGCACACATGTTTATATAAAGACTAGACAACAACTTCGGAGAGAAGGGTATTCTTTAATTAGAGACCTAAAAATTCTTGGTTGGGGAGATGTAAGCTTTTATATACAAAATGAATAAACAACAAAGTCCTACGTATAACACAGAAAGCTATATTCAATATTCTACGATAAACCATAATGGAAGAGAATATATATTAAGGAAAGAATGTATGTATGTGTAACTGAACCACTTTTCTGTACAGTAGAATTTTTTTTTTTAACTTGGCTGAGCTGAGTCTTAGTCGAGGCACATGGGGTCTTCAGTCTTCACTGCAGCATCAAGGATCTTTAGTTGTGGCCTGCATACTCCTAGCTGTGGCACGTGGGGTCTAACTCCCTGACCAGGGATCGAACTCCAGGCCCCTTGCATTGTAACCGCTGGACCACCAGGGAAGACCCTGTACAGCAGAGATTAACACAACACTGTGTTAATCAACTATACTTCAATGTTTAAAAATTGATGCAAAAAATAAATTCCTGGAAATTGGGGGTGATTACACATTTTTGTGTAAAGAATCCACCTGCAGTGCAGGATACACAGGAGACCCGGGTTCAGTCCCTGAATCAGGAAGATCCCCTGGAGAAGCAAATGGCAACCCACTCCAGTATTCTTGCCTGGAGAATCCCATGGACGGAGGAGCCTGGCAGGGCTACAGTCCATGGGGCTGCAGAGTTGGACACAGCTGAGCATGTGTTGAGAACTGAGAATACCTTTTTGTATGCCTATAAATTTGTGCTCCTAGTAGCCCTTCAATACACATTTTTAATCACCCCTAAATAAATAAATAAAATTAAAATCCTTCATGCTCATGTTCAGAATCTCCTGCTGAAAGTGTGACTTGAAATGAGAGTTGGGGTTCCCTTTACTGTTCAGCTGAGGCCTCCTGCTTGCCGTTTGGGGGGCCACGCTGGAAAGCAGAAATACTGGCTTTATTGTGCTTTTTTCTTTCCCCAAAGGCTTGAGCCCCAGAGAAGGGAGTGGATTCCTAGTTAGAGGAAACTGTTGGTTTGAAGGCAAGGGGGAGAGGATTAGAGGGTATAGTGAAAGCACCTTGGCCAGAAACACAAAGGGAAGACTTACCTGCTACTAGAAATTCTCTCATGTTCAGAATCTCCTGCTGAAAGTGTGACTTGAAATGAGAGTTGGGGTTCCCTTTACTGTTCAGCTGAGGCCTCCTGCTTGCCGTTTGGGGGGCCACGCTGGAAAGCAGAAATACTGGCTTTATTGTGCTTTTTTCTTTCCCCAAAGGCTTGAGCCCCAGAGAAGGGAGTGGATTCCTAGTTAGAGGAAACTGTTGGTTTGAAGGCAAGGGGGAGAGGATTAGAGGGTATAGTGAAAGCACCTTGGCCAGAAACACAAAGGGAAGACTTACCTGCTACTAGAAATTCCCGCTGCTAAGAAGAGGAAAGAAGGGGAAAGCTGGGGGTCCTGGGGGTGAGGGGAGCTGGACGCTGTTGCTTAGCAGTGCTCCTAAGGAGAAGAAGCATTTCGATGGGCAAGGAGCCCCACGTCCCAGACACAGCACCACAAGCTGCCAGGCTGGGGCAAATGGCACGGTGGCAGGGAACTTCTGTGTGCAGAGGCCCGCTGTCGGGCCTCACACGGGGTGAGACCCCAGGCCTGCAGCACAATCTCGGGATCAGGGCCAGGAGAACCTCAGGAAGGGCAGAGATCAACTCTGCCACACTGTAGGACAGGGCAGGAAATGGAAAAGAAGTTGAGGTAGAACACAAAATTATATTCTTGCAAAAATGCATTTGTGGACTGATATGTATGTAATATAACCATTACCAAAGGCAGACTCTTTTTTTTTTTTTTTTTTATAAAGTGCAGAAATAAACCAGTTGAGCATGTCTAGGCAATTGTACACATCCCAGAATAGCAGCACATGGAGGAGCGGGGCTTAACCAAGCCAGCACGGCAGAATGAAAAGAAGCACAAAGAGCTTTTAAGCAGGAATCCTTTCAACAGAGTCAGCAGCGATGAAATTCAGACGCTTGTATGGGATTGGAATTTCTGCCCGGTTGCAAAGGCCCTCATGAGATTTTATGCTTCAGAGGCAGCTTGTGCGTGTGTGACAGGTGTGAAAGTCGCTCAGTAGGGTACGACTCTCTACGACCCCATGGACTGTAGCCTACCAGGCTCCTCTGTCCGTGGGGTTCTCCAGGCAGAAAATGGGTAGCCATTCCCTTTTCCAGGGGATCTTCCTGAACTGGGAATTGAACCTGGTTCTCCTGCATTGCAGGTGGATTCTTTACCATCTGAGCCACCAGGGAAGCCCTCAGAGGCAGCTTACCCAATATATTATTTCATTTCTATTTCTTCAAAGACACAGTAAAATGGGGACCTATAGCGCCCAGAAACAGCAGGAGGTAAAGACTTCCCTAAAATCTCTCTCTGACCCTCCGGGGGGCATCAGGGACCTACACAAAAGCTACCTTCCGTTCACCCCAGGCGGCTGGTGTAGGCTAGCCAGTGACAGGAGCCCGAAGGCAGGACTGACTCTCTTCCGCAGTGTCTGCAGTGCAGAAGTGCTGGGAATGTCCCAGCGGGATTGCACATGTGAAGCAGATCTTGAAAGTGGAGTTGAGTTTACTGTAGGAACCGCCGCCAGTACCTTGGGGGAAATGGAACTCAAGGTGTGAAGACAGAGAAAGCAGCTGTAGCAGGGCCGCAGGGACCAAGCCAGAAGAGGTGTCGAGGAAGACAAGACAGCGAAGTGACGGGGAAAGGAGAGGAGAGAGCGCTCCCACCACCAGGGGGTTCTGATGGGAAGGGAAGTGAGAACTGCAGAAATAGAAAGAGGAACTCAGGGACCAGAGGGCTGCATTTCCCAGAGCACTCCCCGCCCACCTCCCCCTGAAGAAGCGACCACAATGGGGGAAAGACACCCAGGCAGTGTCCTTTGCACCGTAGACTCTGATGTGACGGTGGGTGACCTGCCAGCTCTTTAAAAGGTCACTGCCTAGGCTGGGGAGAAATCCGACGTGGTCCCAGACCAGAACGTGGACATTTAGAAAGAAATGACGTTCGCATCCAACACTGACGCTAATACTTAAAAAAAAAGAAAGGAAAAAGAATTACAAACTGTAATTTTTTGTGTGGTCTTCACGTGGGAAGGAAAGAGGGGAAGAGGGGTGGGAAAGTAGGAGGAAAGCAATGTCTTCCAAGAAGCTATTTTATCAAGGGTTTCATCAACTCTTGCTCGAGGCTAATTGTGAAAAGAGCTGTGTACCTCCCCTGCTGCAGGCAGACAGTGCAATCTGAGAGTCACCAAGTGCCCAGCTGTGATTCAAAACATATTTCCTAAGAGCTGAACCAAATTTATGAGCACGAATCATTCAGATCTGCTGCTGCTGCTGCTGCTAAGTCGCCTCAGTCGTGTCCGACTCTGTGCAACCCCATGGACCGCAGCCCACCAGGCTCCCCCATCCCTGGGATTCTCCAGGCAAGAACACTGGAGTGGGCTGAGTTCCTAATAAAACATTAATGGAACATTCATTTCTTTATTCATATCCTATGTTGAAACCTAACTGAGCCCTTAAATACATCACAAGAATTCAACAAGCAGATCGGTTTTCCAGTTTTATTGCGGTATGATTGATATATAACATTCTATAAGCTTAAAGTGTACAGCAAAATGATTGGATATTTTGTATATTTTGTGAGTTGATAGCCACAAAAAGACTTGTTCACATCGGTCGCCTCACATAGTTACACATTTTTTTTCTTGTGGTGGGAACTTTTAAGATCTACTCTCTTGGCAACACTCAAATATACAGACTTCAGTAATTGTATTTATTTCTGGCCAGGTTGGGTCTTGGCTGATGCTCAGGCTCTCTCTAGCTGGGTCCAGCAGGGGCTATTCTTCATGGTCACGGTACTTCTCATTGTGGTGGCTTCTCTCATTGCAGAGCAAAGGCTCCAGGGAGCACGGGCTTCAGCAGTTGCAGCCCATGGGCTCAGGTCGTGGCGTAGTTGCTCTGAGGCATGTGGCATCCCTAAGGCAGGGATCGAACCTGTGTCTCCTGCACCAACAGGCAGATTCTGTTCCATGAGCCACCACTGAAGTATTTTCTAAGAGATAAACTAAATTTACCAGCCTTGCAGTATGTTTTGGGAACCAGATGTAGATAACACCACCTTAAAATAACCAGGGAAGATAACTGTTACCAGAGGAGGACCTCAGTTCAGTTCAGTTCAGTCGCTCAGTCGTGTCCGACTCTGTGACCCCATGAATCGCAGCACGCCAGGCCTCCCTGTCCATCACCAACTCCCGGAGTTCACTCAGACTCACGTCCATTGAGTTTGTGATGCCATCCAGCCATCTCATCCTCTGTCGTCCCCTTCTCCTCCTGCTCCCAATCCCTCCCAGCATCAGGGTCTTTTCCAATGAGTCAACTCTTCACATGAGGTGGCCAAAGTACTGGAGCTTAAGTTTTAGCATCATTCCTTCCAAAGAAATCCCAGGGCTGATCTCCTTCAGAATGGACTGGTTGGATCTCCTTGCAGTCCAAGGGACTCTCAAGAGTCTTCTCCAACACCACAGTTCAAAAGCATCAATTCTTCGGCGCTCAGCCTTCTTCACAGTCCAACTCTCACATCCATACATGACCACAGGAAAAACCATAGCCTTGACTAGACGGACCTTAGTTGGCAAAGTAATGTCTCTCCTTTTGACTATACTATCCAGGTTGGTCATAACTTTTCTTCCAAGGAGTAAGCATCTTTTAATTTCATGGCTGCAGTCACCATCTGCAGTGATTTTGGAGCCCAAAAAAATAAAGTCTGACACTGTTTCTACTGTTTCCCCATCTATTTCCCATGAAGTGATGGGACCAGATGCCATGATCTTCATTTTCTGAATGTTGAGCTTTAAGCCAACTTTTTCACTCTCCTCTCTCACTTTCAGCAAGAGGCTTTTTAGCTCCTCTTCACTTTCTGCCATAAGGGTGGTGTCATCTGCATATCTGAGATTATTGAGATTTCTCCCGGCAATCTTGATTCCAGCTTGTGCTTCTTCCAGCCCAGCATTTCTCATGATGTACTCTGCATATAAGTTAAATAAGCAGGGTGACAATATACAGCCTTGACGTACTCCTTTTCCTATTTGGAACCAGTCTGTTGTTCCATGAGGAAGGCCTACACTTAATGTTTTACACTGTGGTGAATCAGATACAACAGCAAATTTACCATTTTAACTATTTTTAAGTGTAGCTGCTGCTGCTAAGTCGCTTCAGTCGTGTCCGACTCTGTGCGACCCCATAGACGGCAGCCCACCAGGCTCCCCCATCCCTGGGATTCTCCAGGCAAGAACACTGGAGTGGGTTGCCATTTCCTTCTCCAATGCATGAAAGTGAAAGGTGAAAGGGAAGTTGCTCAGTCATGTTCGACTCTTGGTGACCCCATGGACTGCAGCCTACTAGGCTCCTCCGTCCGTGGGATTTTCCATGCAAGAGTACTGGAGTGGGGTGCCATTGCCTTTTAAGTGTAGAGCTTGGTACTATTAAGTACCTTCGCATTATTGTGCCGCCATCACCACCATCTGTGTCCAGAATATTTTTATCTTCCCAAACTGAGAATCTGTATCTATTAAACAGTAACTCACATTTCCCCTTCCCCAGCCCCTGGCAACCTCACAATGCTATTGAATACATCCTATGAATTGACTCTTCTAGATCCTTCACATAAATGGAATCAGCATTCTTTTGTGACTGGCTTATTTAGTTTAGCATACTGTACATGCTTGGAGAAGGACAGGGCAACCCACTCCAGTATTCTTGCCTGGGAAATCATGGACAGTGCAGCCTGGCGGGCTATAGTCCCTAGGGTCTCCCGGAGTCGGACACAACTGAGTGGCTGAGCACACACTGTGCAGGGTGCAGTGTGGATCAGAACTGCTGCCGGTTTAAGGCTGAGTGGACCTGTGTGTTTTAAGTGGGAGTCATGATGCAAAGTCTTCTTTTCTTTAAAAAAAAAAAAAAAGTGATATATCACTTTTTAAAAACTGCTGCAGCAGCAAATACATTTTAAAGCATTTATTTGGTTGCAAAACAGGCTGGGCTTTAAAGGCCTTGTTCAAGGGCTCTTAATTCCTGGGATAGGGTCTTTTTAGTCTCACAGACAAGAGGCCATCCATTAATGGATGAGACTGAGCACCGAGCTTAAGCCTCAGTTCCCTTGACTCCTGCCCCACTGCCTCTCTTTGCCCCAGAGCCCCTTTAAGAGTATAATATATGAGAGCAAAAAAAAAAAAGGACAAGGCATGCCTCTGATCTTTCAAGTAGAATTCCTGATACAGGAATACCTTTCTTGGACCCAGATTTCGGACACTTTGATTTTCGAGCTGGGTTCTGGTTTTTAAAGCAAATGAATAAAGAAATTTTTAACTTTTCTCCTCTCAGATCTAACCTTAATTTCAAAAGTTTATGCTTTTTACTGAAATAAGACTCGCCTTAGCAGCTCTAAAAACTGTGAAGCATTGACTCATTAGAAAAGATCCTGATGTTGGGAAAGATTGAAGGCAGGAGGAGAAGAGGGTGACAGAGGATGAGATGGTTGGATGACATCACTAACTCGATGGACATGAGTTTGAGCTAGCTTTGGGAGCTGGTGATGAACAGAGAAGCCTGGCGTGCTACAGTCCAAGGGGCCGCAAAGAGTGGCATGACTGAGCGACTGAACTGAACTACCGCTCTAAAGATGCTTTTGAAGTGGCTTTTGACCTTATTCCCTACAAATCAAAGTCCTTCTTTAAGTCACTGTAGGTAGGGCGCCTGCAGTAATGGCAAGCTGAGTGAAACTTTGTGTTTTGAAATGACCAGCTGGCTCTGAAAATCATCTCCCAAACTCAGTGGACTCTGGAGTCTCTGCTGTGAAAGGAGGCAGGGCTTGTCAGTAACCCAGCGGCCCATCTCATCACACCCAGAGCAGGAGCCTGAAAAACAGGAGCGTTTACAGCAGTCGATGCACAGACACAGTACCCATGGAAATAATTCAAAGGACTACAACAGCGGGATGGGAGACACGAGTTTTTTGATCTTATAAAGATGTTTAGATATACAGATATATCCATTTAGATAGATTCTTAAAGATTTAGAGAAGATTTTCTTTTGAGGGAACACTTTTGTGTTTCTTACAAGTCATCCTGAGTTGGTGTTTTTTTGTTTTGTCCTGTTTTTTGTTTTCATAGATTTTTTTTTTTTTAAGACTTTTTATTTTTCTTTCACCCTACTGAGGCGGCAGGCCTGCAGGATCTTAGCTGTCTGACCAGAGATCAGACCCATGCCTCCTGCATGAGAAGCTCCAAGTCTTAACCACTGGACCATCAGGGAGGTCTCATCCTGAGCTGTTTTAATTTGACATCATTTTCTGGAAGGCTGAAACTAGAAAAGATTCTATTTTCAAGCAAGACAAGAAAGGCAATGTTCCTGTCAAGACAGTTGGGAGACAAAACGGTGTAGTCATTGTAGTTTCAGTTTATAAGTTAGGCTCCTGATTGTTCCATGAACAAAGTGGAAGGGAGTTCTAATTCCAGGAGTGGAGGAAAGAGGATCTGGAAGGGGAAAAGTCAAGAATGAAGAGCGCCCAAGAATGCATATTTCTCCACTTGGTTCTTAGACATTTTTATCTGATATAAAAAATATTGTCCAACCCAGCCAACCTCACAGGCATACTCTTCCTCAGCCTTGACTGAAATTCTGCACAGAAGAGGTTAAAGAGACAATGCTTTGATCACGATATCCAATCATTCTGCATCTGGATTCAAGCCAGAAGGCTATGTGCTAATAGTTTGTGTTTCTCCTTTAAGAGTGCTCTGCTTTTGCAGGAAAACTGAGGATATTATATGAGCCTTAGAAATATTGAGGAGTTGATATATTTTAAAATGAAGTGAAAGTCACTCAGTCATGTCTGACTCTTTGTGACTCCCTGGACTATACAGTCCATGAAATTCTCCAAGCCAGAATACTGGAGTAGGCAGCCATTCCCTTCTCCAGGGGATCTTCCCAACCCAGGGATCAAACCCAGGTCTCCTATATTGCAGGTGGATTCTTTACCAGCTGAGCCACCAGAGAAGCCCAAGAATACTAGAGTGGGTAGCCTATCCCCTTTCCAGTTGATCTTCCTAACCCAGGAATCGAACTGGGATCTCCTGCATTAAAGGTGGATTCTTTAACAACCAAGCTACCAGGGTATATTTTGAGTGCTATGAAATAGTTTTCCTAAAAGGGACATACTCAACAATTGGAAGTATGTTAGCTCTAGCCTTCTTTCATGGATATGTGTGTGTGTGTGTTTAAAATATATCTAACATAAATTTACCATTTTGACCATTTTTAGGGGCATAGTTCAGAGGCATTAAGTACATTTGATGGCTATTTTAAAAATCCTTTACTCCTCTGAATGCAGCGGCTCCTTCTATTTTGTATAAATCACACCCTGCACATAGTGTTCAGGGACCTTTCATTTTTCAACTTCACAAAGTTATGAGTTTTCTATCACTCCTTTTTGGGGCTTCCCTGGTGCCTCAGTTGATAAAGAATCTACCTGAAATGCAGAAAACCACTTGCAATGTGGGAGACCCGGGTTTGATCGCTGGGTCGGCAAGATCCCCTGGAGAGAGAAAGGCAGCCCACTCCATATCCTTGCCTGGAAAATCCCATGGACAGAGGAGTCTGGTGGACTACAGTCCATGGGGTTGCATGGGCTGTATAGTATAAGACTTAGAGACTAAACCATCACCATCATCCCTTTCTAAAAACACAGATTCTAAAATGGAATAGCTAGAAGACTGTGTCTTTTTCATAATGGTTCATTGCTCCTCTGTGGTCTTTTATCCACGAAAGATCATGATTAAGTTTATCCGAAACCTGCTTTCCCCCAAGCTAGGCGACTTCCCTTTCTTTGTCTACTAATAGAAAAATGTTTCTTTCCTTAGTTCCTGCTCTTAGTGGAGACAGTACGTCTGTATGCACAGAAAGGAGGATGCTAGTTATGCCTTCCAGAGCAGCATGTGTGTGTGCAGTCACTTCAGCCGTGTCCAACTCTTTGTGACCCTATAGATGATAGTCTGCCAGGCTCCTCTGTCCATGGGATTCTCCAGGCAAGAATACTGGAGTGGGTTGCCATGCCCTCCTCCAGAGGATCGTCCCCACTCAGAGATCGAACCTGTGTCTCTTAGGTCTCCTGCATTGGCAGGCTGGTTCTTTACCAATAGCTCCACCTTGGAAGCCCTACACTTTCCAGAGCAGACTGGGTTTCATATATCCTGATCCATCATCATACCTCATGGCATGTGTTTTACTTGTTTTTTGGTTCAGAAAATATAGACTCAGGCGATCCAGGGGCTGAGACTTCCCCTTCCAATACAGAGGTACAGTTTCAATCCCTGGTCAAAGAGCTAAGATCCCACATGTCTCATGGCCAAAAACCAGAACATAAAACAGAAGCAATATTGTAACAAATTCAATAAAGACTTTAAAAATGGTCCGCATGAAAAAAAAATCTTTAAAAAAATAGAAAGGAACATTGGCTGGACTGTTACTAAAATTTTAATGGAGGAGAAAGCACCCAAACGAGCAAGGTTGCCATGGAGACCTGCTCTGATGCACACGGGCGCTCGTGGGCCCTCCCAGCGTCATCCCACAAACATGGGCCCTCGGTGAGTATTTGTTCACTGAGTAAATGAATGAGAGGTGGTAGGTCTTAGGTAACATTCTAGCCCTGAGTAAGCACAGCAGTCCAAAATCAGAAGCAAGGGCAGATATGGCAAGTGAGAGCGCAGGTAACTTGCGACCTAAGGTGCGGGTGTGGTTCACGTGGGGAAGCGGAAGCTCTGAATGAGTTTGGATTTAACTTGTGTCCTCTAGGTTGTGACCACCCCCAAGGATGTACAACTGGTTTGCAAAGAACGTATACCTGTCAGAATCCTAAATAAGAATTAAATAATTAAAGGGAGAGAAGAATCTATTAATTAGAACTCTTTTCCCTGAACTTTCCACGCTTGTCACCCTCCGGGGGCACAATCCTGATTGTTCAGCGTCCTCCAGCTGCCCTGGCCCTTCACACCGACACAACCACACCCAGAACAAGTATATCCTCAAACTGCGCTTTGTCTTAGGTATGCCCTCCGAGTAAAGATTCCAGTTCCTCAGAACTGGAAAAGCACCAGATCACCTTCCCTACACACACGCAAGCCATGGCTGCCACGCGCTTCAAAATACATGCTTGAAATTACTTGGTTGAATACTATGCTCTAAGTCTGAACGCCAGATAGACACATTTGCATCTCAGAAGAGGGGACTCTTAACCTCAGTCAATGTAACCAGTGGGATGAGTCTGAGCCCTTCTGCGCCAGTTCTGGGCAACGTTCTCTCCCCACCATCAGGGTGGAAGCGAAGGAATCAGTGGCTTGGTAACCGGGTTATACTCCCGTTCTTAGCCACAGGAAGCCGCTATAGATTTGTAGGGGAAAGTCATGATAAAAATGGGTTCAGAGGTTTAAAAAAGATTTAGAAATGTTGCTAGAGGAATGACATTCATTGTAGACCTATCGGAGGACGCTGGGAGGGGACGTCTGCAGCCACCATCCCCATGCTGCTGCCGTCTGGATCGAGTCTAGTGGAGGCTCTGGTTAGTGTTCTTGAGGATACCGCCACGGGTTCTGAAACACACGCAGAAGATGTACCGGGGCTAGGGGTCCAGAGACCAGTAAAATTACAAAAGGGTGATTAAGTATACTTGAGGCGAACAGAGAGGAGATGGCGAAGAGCTCTGCCTCTATGGACAAGACAGGTGCCAGCCCTCCCAAGAGAGTGGAGCATAATGAGACACCCCTAGGTGACGAGGACCGGCCCACCAGCACCGGTCATTTTGTGTGGCTACAAAAGCCGCTGTCCATCCACCTGGCTCTGCCACCCTGCTACTCCTTGAGGGCAGGGGCGCTTGTGAGAGATCTTAGCTTTGCACGCTACTAGGCATAGGGGGATCTCTGCTCTATTTATTTTCGAAATTACAGATTGTCATCCTTTCGTCTTGAAAGGTGAGGAGATGGGACTTCCCTGGCAGTCCAGTGGTTGAGAATCCGCTCTTCCATGGCAGGGGGCAGGAGTTCAACTCCTGGTTGGGGAACTAAGATCCCACATGCTGCATGGCGCAGCCAAAGAAAGAAAGGGCTAAGTTACTCTGGGTGAAAAGAGCACAACAGAGAAAAACAGAGAACTGGGAAATGCAGTGAGACCGGAAATGCAAACTTGGGGTGAGGAGGGGAGGGGAGGGAATAAAGAAGCGCTGAAGTGTGGCCAGGCTTCAGGGAGGACAGCCTCGCAGGCTCTGCTAAGAAGGGGGACATGAGATGTGTAGGAAATGTGGAAATGGGCACACGCACACGCAGGAGGAGCCCATTCAAAGTTTTAAAGCAGGGAAACGGTCGAGTCTGTGCCTTAGCGGGATCCCTGGTGGCAACATCAAGGTGGGCATTTCAGGGACACGCATCAGCCCTTTTGTGAGTGGGGAATAAAGGGCCAGACATTTATGAGAAAAGTCGGAGTAGCGCTACCACTAGTATTAAGAGCACAGAAAGAGTTGAAGATGACATCAAGTTTCTAGTTTAGTTTGACACTGAGCCAAAATCTAAGAGACGTAATCGAAGAAGAGAAGCAGCCGGGGAAGGGGAGATTACTCATTTGATTCTGAATACTTGGAGTCTGAGGAGCCTACACATTTCCAGGGACAGCCGTGGGTTTGTGGTCAGTAATACGATGCTCAGAAGAGAAGCCGGGCCCAGAGACACAGGCGGGGTGGGAGTCAGAAGCATGTGCTGGGATGGGGAGCCCAGAACCTTTCCTTGGGGGGAGAGAAACAGTGAGCCTGGGAAATGGAGATTCCCTGCCCCACTCCCTGTGATACAGATGCCGAAACTGCAGCACAAGTGACTGGAGATGACAGCAGCCTTTTCCCCCGAGCTCTTTACCTCCTGCACCATGACAGGTGAGCCACCCGTCTGGGCTCCGGGATGTTTCTCTGGGAGCTGAGTGCTGTGTGGACTCAGTGAGGCAGGCTCTTGTGTGGAATCTGCTCACCCCTGTGCAACACACTCAGCCCCGAAATGCCTCCGCTCCAAGCCCCACGCCAGGAGCCCGAGCAGAGTCAGCAGGGCTCTCATCCCTAACTGTCTCGAAACGTCAGGATGATGAAAGCCGTCCCAGTAGTTTCCAGGGGCGACCGAAGGAAGAGACCCCGGGCGGATGCAGGAGGTCAGGCTCGAAGGCGCAGCACTGGCCTGGGGCTCGACAGTGACGAAGTCTGAGGGAAGGCAGACTGTGGCAGTCACTCCTGAGTGACTTCTCTGAGGAAGAGGAGTGAAAGGAGGCGTTGAAGAATGGGACTTCCCAGAGGTCCAGTGGCGAAGAACCTGCCTTGCAATGCAAAGGATGCGGGTTTGATCCCTGTTGGGGAACTAAAATCCCACATGCCTCAGAGCAACTACTGCGTCCTTGAGCCGCAACAAGGACCCTACACGATGCAACCAAGACCCTGTGCGCCGCAACTGAGACCAACACAGCCGAGTAAATAAATACATTTTTAAATGTTGAAAAAAAAAAGCTGAAGAATGGACAGGAAAATGGGTGCCTGCCAGACGTCCGGGATGGTAAGTGAGTGAAACAGGCGAAGAGAGTCAGTAATTAGAAACTCCCGTCCTAAGATGAATAAGTCTTGGGAATGTAATGTGCAGCATGGTGACTGTAGTGAGCAATATATTACATGCTTGAAAGTGGCTAAGAGCGGGTCTTAAAGGTCTCATTACACACAAAAAGTTTGTAACTATGTGAGGTGGTGAGTGTTGGCTAAACTTATTTCATGACGTACACATTCATGAAATCACTGTAGAGCGTACCTAAGACTAACACCGTGAGCGTGCTTAGTCGCTCAGTCACGTCCACTCTCCGGTACCCTATGGACTATAGCCTGTCAGACAGGAGACCATGAGGTTCTTTAGGCAAAAATACTGGGGTGGGTAACCATTTCCTTCTCCAGGGGATCCTCCCGACCTGGGAACCGAACCCTAGTCTTCTGCAGTGCAGGCGGATTCTTTACCATCTGAGCCACCGGGAAAGCCCAAAACTAATACCATGTGCGTGCTAAGTTGCTCAGTCGGGTCCAACTCTTTGAGACCCCATGGACTGTAGCCCGCCAGGCTCCTCTGTCCATGGGATTCTCCAGGCAAGAATACTGGAGAGGGTTGCCATGCCCTCCTCTAGGGAATCTTCCCCACCCAGGGATCGAACATGAGTCTCATGTCTAACCTACTTTGCTGCTGTTGCTGCTGCTGCTAAGTCGCTTCAGTCGTGTCCGACTCTGTGCGACCTCATAGACGGTAGCCTACCAGGCTCCCTGTCCCTGGGATTCTCCAGGCAAGAACACTGGAGTGGGTTGCCATTTCCTTCTCCAATGCAGGAAAGTGAAAAGTGAAAGGGAAGTGTGTCGCTCAGTCGTGTCCGACTCTTCACAACCCCATGGACTGCAGCCCACAGGCTCCTCCATCCATCAGATTTTCCAGGCAAGAGTACTGGAGTGGGGTGCCATTGCCTTCTCCAACCTACTTTAGTTCATGTCAGTTGTATCTCAATAAATGGAGGGAGTTGGGGGGAAGAAGCGGAAGACTAAAAACTGGAGGGAGAAATAGCTGTTGAGGAAACAAACTCAACAGTCATCCTATGAATATTATTACTTGATTAAAATAAGCCTTTACACATAAGCACATTGAAGAGATCAGCAGAAATATCTTCCTGGGGACACAATCAGGGGAGGCATTCTCCAGGATGTGGAACTTGAACTAGCCCTTTAGAGGCGCGCAGAGAGAGAAGGGAAGAGATGGGTTCTCACACAGAACGGTGTGAACAAAAGAGACAAGCTTGTGTACAAACTGAAGTGATAATTGAAATGAAAGTGGCTGCTTCAGCAACCTGAGATCCAACCAGTCCATCCTAAATATCAGTCCTGGGTCTTCATTGGAAGGACTGATGCTGAAGCTGAAACTCCAATACTTTGGCCACCTGATGCAAAGAGCTGACTCATTGGAAAAGACCCTGATGCTGGGAAAGATTGAGGGCAGGAGAAGGGGACGACAGAAGATGAGATGGTTGGATGGCATCACCCACTCAACTGACGTGAGTTTGAGCAAGCCTTGGGAGATGGTGAAGGACAGGGAAGCCTGACATGCTGCAGTCCATGGGGTCACAGAGTCAGACACGACTGAGCGACTGAAAAAGCAACAAATTATTTTTCCATTTTGTTTGTTTATTTTTGAGTGCTCTGGGTCCTTGTTGCTGTGAGGGCTTTGTCTAACTGCAGCCAGCGGGGCCTCCTCTCTGGTCTTCTCTTGCTGGTGGGCTCTTCTCTTGCTCAGAGCACAGGCTCCAGGGCACACGGGCTCCCACAGGCGGCGTGCGGGGCTCAGTTGACCCGTGCATGTGAGACCCTAGTTTCCGGACCAGGGGTTGAACCTGTGTCCCCTGCACTGTTGGGCAGGTTCCTAACCAGTGGACCACCAGGAAGGCCCCCTGATCATTTTCAAAATGGGAAAATACAGACTTGTGGGGGGAGTTGGAAGTTTTATTTTATCACCATCTTAGGTGAGGGCGACTCCACTTTTGGGGTTGCTTGGAATCATCCTTGGCTTCACGTTTAAAAGTCACATCCCACAAACTCTTCTTTTAAAATCTGGTATCTGACTGTCTCCGACTCCCCTCCTGCTCACATCGGCTCCAAGTCACTATAACCTCTAAGCTAGATGACCAGCTTAACTGGGACCTCACACGGGCTGTCTGATCCTTGCCCTCAGACAATCTACCCCCAACAATGTGCCAGGAGGACCCCCCCAAATGCCCATCAGATCAGGTCACTCTGCTGAAAGTCCTTCCTGACTCCCCATCTCTCTGCAAAGCAAAAGCCCTGACAATGGCCCGGGAGGCCAGGCTCACTCCGCCCGAGTCTTCAGCCTCTGAGCTCATCTTCCAAACTCTCTCTCACCATCCTGGTCTCCCACAGGCATGCCCCTGCCCTGGCCCTGGACCATACTCTGCCCAAAATGCTCTTCCCCCAGCCTAATTAACTCTGTTCAAATGTCATCTTTTAAAGGAGTCCTACCTTCACTCCCTATTAAAAATGATCCATTCCTGCATGCCCCTACACCACCAAAAATCATCTCCTCCTCCGAGTTACACAGGAGAATTTCCTCCAGCCGTTTTTACAAATGGCTTAAATATTCTCATTTCAGAACCAGCTAGAGCAGACCTCCTTCCTTCCAACATTCTATGGTGGGACCCAGGTCAATGAATCCAAGTACATACAGTCAGTGGCTTTTATAGCAAAATGCAGACCATGACATGTGTTGTAACAGGCTGTGCGTGCGTGTGTGCTAAGTCACTTCAGTGGTGTCTGACCCTTTGCGACCCCATGGACTGTAGCTCGCCAGTCTCCTCTGTCCATGGGGTTCTCCAGGCAAGAATTCTGGAGTGGGTTGCCATGCCCTCCTCCAGGGGATCTTCTCCAGTCAAGGATCGAACCCAAGTCTTTACGTCTCCTGCATTAGCAGGAGGATTCTTTACTGCTGAGCCATCAGGGAAGCCTTGTATCATGATGCAAAGAAATAAACATAGGAGAACATTCCTCAAGAGAGACTTCTAATATAGAGACACGTCTTGACCTAAGAAGAATCCACCTATGTGCTATAGACTTTAAATCTAGTTTTATAAATACAATTCACAACTTGACTTTTCAGGAAATGTAAACACCTATTATACTTAAACAGACTTGAATCATTCTTTTCTATAAACATAATTACACCTTTAAAAATTGTATAATACATTTCAAATTCCTTTATTTTGAGAATATACACTTCCTCTTGCAAACATTGTTTTTATTTCCTAAAGGTTTGAAATTAGCAAGATCAAACAAATCACCCTAGAAATGTACAGTAAAAGCTTTAATCTAGGAGAAGAAAGAAACAATAACGAAAGGAATCATTGAACTTGAGATCTATGGGACAGCTTCAGGCTGCAATACCAGCTTGACTCCTCCACCTTAAAGTTAAAGAACTAGAGCCCTCGAGAGTGTGAGGAGAAATCACTCAGCTCGCTGACCACAGACTGGTTCTGGAAGCCAGGCCTCGCCAAGGCTGGCAGATAATGTCCTCATTATACCAGACCAACCTGAAAATCAACTGGGATAATTATGCAGCTAGCCAGATTTTATTAGTTAGCACTAGCTGTTACACTCGGGGAAAACCAAGCCACGCACCACGATTCCACCACTCTTCCACGTACAATGAGATTTGAGAATATGCCACGGCTATAAAGTTTGAGTAACTGAGCTGGCAATTCACCCTTTAGTGGCGTTAACTCGTTTGTCACAAGTATTAACTCCCTGTACCTGTGTGCACATTTATGACTATTTCTTAGGACCTAATGAGGAAGGCCTGGATCAGAGAAGAGTGGGATGGGCTAGTCTTCAGGAGTGAAGACACAATGGAGACCTTGTCAGGTGAAATTATGGAGTGGAATGGCATCACCATGGTAACCAAGTTGGGACTTTGACTTCTGAGGAGTCAACCAGCCTGCCTGCTTATCCCCAGGCTGTTCCCAATGCCAAGTTCCTACTGACACTTACTCTCTTCTCCCAGTTCCCACCCTTCAGTCCTCAAGAGTCACAAAAATAAAGAGACATTTTGGAGATATTTGTTCCATAATCTACAATTATTATGAACAAGAAATAAATTGAAATAGCTCAGGGCATTGATACAGGACAGCACAGGACTGAAAATAGATGTTTATTCCTCACATTACCATCTGGGCTAGGAGTTAACTTCCAGAGTAATTTCAAAGATTCTGCAACTGTTTAAATACCATTTGAAATCCTAGACCTCTACTCCCAGGAGACCACCACGGTCAGACTGTTTATGTCTCTCACCAGTTGAACGAGAGTCACTTTCTTATCTTAAATATGAACCCCCCTCCATCTTGCCCTCCTTCCTGTCAACCACCCTTCAGCAAGAGATTGGAAGTGACATTAACAATCAGAGGACCTGGGGGCTTTCAGGATAAAGTCTGTTTTCACTGAGGTATAGAGATTTCATGGGCTTGTTCTATGTTTTCAGGAAAAAAAAACAAACAAACATTCTGAGACTCAAATATGTTTAGCAAACTTACTTGTGCTCACTTCAAACTAAAGAAGGAAGCATGGCATATTTCTCTTTTACAACTCACTGTCCCAGGGTCTTCGGTATTTGGAATGCAGACTCTGCCCCATTGGCAAGAATTCGGAATCAATTTACAGTGTGTGATATGATAACACATGTTCTGGATCAGTGGCAGGGGAATGTTTGGAGCAGTAATTCTGTCTGTCTCCCCATTACCAGAAAGGCTTGCTAAACTCACAGCTGGAGAAGTGCCTAAAAAGAACTAGGCTCTGTGTGTATGTGTGTGTGTGCGTGCGCGTGTTTATAAAGGCAACACAAAACCCTGCCCCCAGGATAAATGCTAAATTAAGGCCATCAAAAATGAAATGGTACTTTCATCACAAGGATAAACTGGTATCAAGTTAAGATGACTACCTTTCTAGCTAGAAGTCCTGCTCTCTCTCTTCAGACAACTTGGGCTTAATGCCACACGTGATGGTTCACAGCAGCAGGGAGAGAAAACAGCCTGAGACCAGTGTTTACAAGAGGAAAATCAGAAGAAAGTATTCATTTTTATAAGACACAGAAGGTGGGTGCGTTGGGGGGAGGTACAGAAGTGTCAAACAACAGGAACTGAAACCTGATCTCTCTGAAGCATGAAGCAGAAGCAGAGTCCTGGCTGGCGAGCCAACCGGTAAGGAGATGTGTGAGTGCAAGTACGCAGCGAGCAGAAGGTACCAGCCTCACGACGCCGCGGGATACGCTCAGACAAGACAGATCAAATGTTCTTTGCAAAGAGATGAGTTATTTACTCACCGTGGTCAGCAGGAAGGACAATCTGTATAACATGTCCCTACTTTCATATCTCTCTATTTCTGTCATCTGTAGAGTTCTGTACCGTTCTATTTCCTTGCGCTTTATCCTACGCACTCCTCTCCAGATCGCCCTGAATGCACGAATGATGAGTGGAGTGGTCATGCGATTAAAATACTCAGAATACAAACCTCATGCAGCCAATCATGGCTGATTTGGTGTTTTAGACTGTTTCTCTAATTCAATCGATTCATTTAAACAGGCTGGCTTAAAGATCACGAGAAATCTCTTGAAAAAGAGTCAAAGATACAAGCATACAATTTTGCCACTACTTGTTCAAAACTAGAACTGAAAGAATTTATAAAGCCACCTATCCATGTAGGGTTAGAATTAAAAACACACCAGATAACTTTGTAGCCTTTTCCATAGAGTGACTCCCTGGTCTCCAGAGGAAGCCTTTCCGGGTTGGCACAGGGCTTCACCTGTATTGTTCTATCTAATCCTCTCGACCTGCATCTTACGTTTTTAAGTTACCACCTGGGCTTCTCTTTCAGAGGTGATCTGAAGTGTCAGGTCTTAATAATTGAGCAACATCTTCCCAGAGCCCTGTCTTCATTACGTCAACTTCCTTTGACAGCTAGAAAGGCTGTTTAGCCATTTCCTGTTCAGAGTCCTGCCTGCTGTAAGCCGCTGACCTGCACACTGGCTTCCGGCTTCAGGGCTGCCTTTCGTTAGCCGCTCACTGGAGGGGCAGAGGACTGGCCACTGAGCCCATGCCCACTGAGGGGATCAGCCGCACTCACCACCTCCCCTTCTGCAGTCTTCCAGCTGTTCATGACTGTGACCTCCTGGGCATCCCTGATGGCTCAGTTGGTAAACAATCTGCCTGCAGTGCAAGACACCCCGGTTCAAGTCCTGGGTCGGGAAGATCCACTGGAGAAGGGATAGGCTACCCACTCCATATTCTTGGGCTTCTCTTGTGGCTCAGCCAGTAAAGAATCTACCTGAAACGTGGGAGACCTGGGTTTGATCCCTGGGTTGGGACGATCCCCTGGAGATGTGAAAGGCTATCCACTCCGGTATTCTGGCTTGGAGAATTCCATGGACTGTATAATCCATGGGGTTGCAAATAGTTGGACACGACTGGGAGAATTTCACTTCACATCACAACCTCCTGAGTTTTCAGGTCTTGGTTTGTGTTTATTTTTTAAACATTTATTTCTTTATTTGGCCATACTGGGTCTTAGCTGAGGCATATGACCTCTTAGTTGCCGCGTGTGGGATCTAGTTCCCTGACCAGGGAGAGAGCCCGGGCCCCTGCATTGGGAACTTGGAGTCTTACCCACTGGGCCACCAGAGACGTCCCGTGGTTTGTGTTTAAATCTACATGCCTCGTCGTTGTTGATCCTGGCACTCACACCTTCCAAGTGGAGTTGCACGTCCCTTCCCCTTTCACAAGCCCCACGTTCGGCCCAATGAAACACCATTCTCTACCCACTCCCGGCTTTATTGCCAGAAGTCCCTTTTGCTCCAACTACATGGTGTGCTTTTCTTCTTTGTAAAAATCTTTTATATATTGTCATTGTACTGAGTAGCTTTTCACAGAATCTATCATAGTTCTCTTTGCCATTTCCAAGTTAGTGGATTTATTGTGGGTATTTCCAGTTTGGAGTATTTACAAGTAACATGGGCCATAAATATCTTTCATTTAAAATTATTTCCTCAAAACAAACTTCCAAGAATATTACTATGTCAACTGGTACAGTCATTTTCACAGCTCTTGTTCTGTACTTAGGTTACCCTCAAGAAGCATCTGTTTGTCCTACCCTTGGCACTGTTAAGAGTGGGCTTCTTTGAATTCCTCCCAACACTGAGTTTTAATAATTTGCTTTGTTCATTTATTTGACCATCATGAAATGCCACTGTAGAGTTATTGCAATTCTAAGTGAGGCTGACCTATCAATAAAAAAATGTCAAGACTGAGATGTAGAACAACATAATAATTTAACGTAGAGCAAAAATAACTTCCAAGGGGAGTGGGAGTGGGTCACATTTTCAAATTTATTGGGCTGACTCAGAAAAATGTGCCTACACACTGGCAGGGAGAAACTCTTGATGGCTGTTTAGCCAAAATTGCTACTACTACTCTGGTCTAGAGTCTTCTCTCCTCACGGGTGACTGCCAATGTCTCTTAACAGATTCACCAACCTTCTACTCTCCCAGTCCTTTACCCACAGCTCTGGTTTATGGCTTAGTTGGTAAAGAGTCTGCCTGCAATGCAGGAGACCTGGGTTGGATTCCTGGGTTGGGAAGATCCCTTAGAGAAGGGAATGGCTACCCACTCCAGTGGGTAATGCTCAAAATTCTCCAAGCCAGACTTCAGCAATAGGTGAACCGTGAACTCCCTGATGTTCAAGCTGGTTTTAGAAAAGGCAGAAGAACCAGAGATCAAATTGCCAACATCCGCTGGATCATGGAAAAAGCAAGAGAGTTCCAGAAAAACATCTATTTCTGCTTTATTGACTATGCCAAAGCCTTTGACTGTGTGGGTCACAGTAAACTGTGGAAAATTCTGAAAGAGATGGGAATACCAGACCACCTGACCTGCCTCTTGAGAAATCTGTATGCAGGTCAGGAAGCAACAGTTAGAACTGGACATGGAACAACAGACTGGTTCCAAATAGGAAAAGGAGTACGTCAAGGCTGTATATTGTCACCCTGCTTATTTAACTTATATGCAGAGTACATCATGAGAAATGCTGGACTGGAAGAAACACAAGCTGGAATCAAGATTGCTGGGAGAAATATCAATAATCTCAGATATGCAGATGACACCACCCTTATGGCAGAAAGTGAGGAGGAGCTAAAAAGCCTCTTGTTGAAAGTGAAAGAGGAGAGTGGAAAAGTTGGCTTGAAGCTCAACATTCAGAAAACGAAGATCATGGCATCTGGCCCCATCACTTCATGGGAAATAGATGGGGAAACAGTAGAAACAGTGTCAGACTTTGTTTTTTTGGGCTCCAAAATCACTGCAGATGGTGACTGCAGCCATGAAATTAAAAGGCGCTTACTCCTTGGAAGAAAAGTTATGACCAACCTAGATAGTATATTCAAAAGCAGAGACATTACTTTGCCGACTAAGGTCCGTCTAGTCAAGGCTATGGTTTTTCCTGTGGTCATGTATGGATGTGAGAGTTGGACTGTGAAGAAGGCTGAGCGCCGAAGAATTGATGCTTTTGAACTGTGGTGTTGGAGAAGACTCTTGAGAGTCCCTTGGACTGCAAGGAGATCCAACCAGTCCATTCTGAAGGAGATCAACCCTGGGATTTCTTTGGAAGGAATGATGCTAAAACTGAAGCTCCAGTACTTTGGGCACCTTATGCGAAGAGTTGACTCATTGGAAAAGACCCTGATGCTGGGAGGGATTGGGGGCAGGAGGAGAAGGGGACGACCGAGGATGAGATGGCTGGATGGCATCACAGACTCAATGGACGTGAGTCTGAGTGAACTCCGGGAGTTGGTGATGGACAGGGAGGCCTGGCGTACTGCGATTCATGGGGTGCAAAGAGTCGGACACGACTGCGCGACTGAACTGAACTGAACCCACTCCAGTATTCTTGCCTGGAGAATGCTATGGACAGAGAAGCCTGGCGGGCTACAGTCCATGGGGTTGCAAAGAGTTAGACATGACTTAGGCACCAACCACCACCAGCAGTTTAAATCGCTCACAGAGCAAATAGGGTGGGGGAAGGGTCAGGGGCACAGCCTGTTTACCGAGCTTTCTCCTGCATTTTGCGCTTCTCACCATGTTCTGAGAATCCAGGTGCCTCGGAAGAGCTGCCGACTGATGTTGGAGGCTCTCCCTCCAGCTCTTCAGCCGCAGGCGCTGTAGCCACTGTGCAGGGCTCACCTGCTGCTGTGTGGGGATTCTACCCTTGGCCTCTTGCTGCACTGGAAGAGCTGTGCCCCAGTTCGGGATGCTCCTGCTCCCACCGCAAGCTGCTGTTGGCGGCCAGCTTACTCAGGTTGTGTTCCCTGCCTTCTGTTTGCCTGCTGCTTGGTTTCTAGGGCTTGCTCTCCTGCGCTGCTGGCAGTCAGGGGATCCTGAGAATGGCCAGGTGCAGGGAATGGATTTTGTGTGCAGTGAAGACCCTCCCTGGTTGCGTGTCTGCAGTTCCTTTCCCTAGGGAGGGGTGTGGGAGCTCTGGGTTTAGCAGGATGTGGAGTCCTGTGCACCCTGAGCGGGAACAGTTCAATAATCCAGATCAGATCTTAATGGAGATGTTCCTTTTCCAGTGGGTGGGTAGTTTTATTTTGCAGTTGAAGGAAATAAGGAAGTCCTATATTGCCTTGGGCACCTGGGAATTGAAACACAAGTCACAGTAAAATAACTGAAGTGGGGCCCTTTCACGTCATGAAGGCACTTGCTTCACACTGGCACTGTTGACTGGTAGAAGCATCCTCAAGGCCATCACCTGAGCAACTCTGCTGCTGTGATCCTACCCACGCTTCCCTCCGACCTCCTTCAAGCTCCCGTTTTTTCTTAATACAGGAAATGGCAACAACCAACCAACACGTGCCAGCGTTCTTCTCCAGGCTTATACATAGGAGCTCAGTTTTCTGCTGCAACTTATGAGGTAGACGATTATCTCCATTTCACAGGTGAGAAACTGAGGTGCAGAGAAACGAGGTAACTTGCCTGGACTCTTCAGCTAGGACCCTGGACTCTGCTGGCTGTGCTCTTAGCCAGTGGCCCAAGCCTAGCAGTCCAGGTCTGAAGCTGCAGAAAGAAGAGTCCCCCTTATTTCAGAACCATAACATCTGGCTCCCTGCTGCTGACCTGGCAGTTTTTTGTTTGAATTTGATGTGCCAAACTTAACATGATTGTAATCTGAAAGCACGCAGATTCAGGAAGCTGTGAAGTTGCTTTACTCAGTGGATTTTGGAATGGTAAGAAATGATGAATAAAAAAAAAAAGCAGGCTTCCTGCTCTCAAGTCTTCAAATCTGGACAGAAAATCATTCAACATTCTTTACATAATATGTAAAGGACATTAGAGGTCATATTTTATGGTTTCATTTAAAGTCAAGGAAAAAAAGCTCAGGGATCTGAAGTGCCTTGTTCAAGGTCATGAAACACATTTTCCAGAATTGCATTTAGATTGTTTAGATGGGTAAGTCAGCTAAGTGTTGCTGAAATGCTACTATTAGGATGCTATCTAGTTAAGGAACTCATGGTATTAGTTCAGGGAGTTCCTATAGCAGCATGGGTTCATATGACTTATTTCATATCCTATATCAAGATTGCCTCACATAGATCCATTTTCAACACTAAGCATGCCATTCTTTCTGGAACCATGACACATTCAACGTCCAGAAATTGGTTGCACAGTATCAACATCCTCTTAAAGACAATTTGTTAGTTTTCTTGGTGCCATCATGGCCTTTAATCAGTGTTTCCGATTCCCGTGTGCTTTACATACATTTCTAATGATTACCGTTCCTTCACTTTCCATTCACACGAGGATAAAGGCAGTTTTTCTCTGATGGTGAAAAATGTGGTTTCCAGATCAGCCTAGGTCTGCACCTTATTGCTTTGTGACCTTGGCTAGTTGAGTTCAGTTGCTCAGTTGTGTCCAACTCTTTGAGACCCTATGGACTGCAGCACGCCAGGCTTCCCTGTCCATCATCAATTACCGGAGTTTGCTCAAACTCATGTCCATCGAGTTGGTGATGCCATCCAACCATCTCATCCTCTGTTGTCCCCTTCTCCTCCTGCCTTCAATCCCTCCCAGCATCAGGGTCTTTTCCAACGAGTCAGTTCTTTGCTAGTTCCACCTTGCCTGTCTGTGCCTCAATTTCTCCATCGGTAAAATAGAGATAATAATAGTACCTATACCCCATAGGGTTGATGGCAGGATTAAGTGACTTAGTATGAGCAACACTTTTAGGATAGGGCTTGGCATAAGCACCGTATGAAGGTTATCATTATTTATAGAAGAGGAAGTTGAATTATAATGGAGTCACTTCAGATTGTTAAATGGAGCTGAAAAAGTACTACTTCTGCTTCGCAGATGAAGGCTGGGCCTTGTTTTATTACAGCTTAAGTCAGACCTTAAAAAAACAGTTTTTCTAAGATCATCTTCTAAGAAATTGGCTCAATTTACAGCACTGGAATTCTTGCCAACCTTTTAAATGAAATCTCTACCTATATCTTTTCCAGTAACAAATGAGAAAGAAAGGAAGAGAAAAGTAAATTCTATTCTTTGTTCTACATTTTGAGTTCCCAAGTAGAACATTTTAATAGCACATATAAACAAATAAGTTAATGCAGTCATTATTTTAGAGGTTTACACAAATAACCTTCTCAAATAGACTGTAAGCTAGTATGTACAAAGGTCAGTAAAGGGACAAGATTGGTAAGTCCAAAAGTGTTGTGGCTTAAAAGAAAAATGAGAAATTTTTACTGACTTTCATCTTGACCTTAATTTATCACCTGGCAGGTGTATGGATGGGGTATGTTTTGTAGCTATGCATGCAGTAGTAACTCATTCTTAATGACTATAGCTGGGCCTTCATAGACTTTTCTAAACCTTCCTACAAGCATCCTAAAATAAGCAGAATTAAACATGGTGGGGGCGGGGCGGGGGGTGGAATGGAAGTTTCCAAGTGAGTTCTCCTTTATCTTTGGAGACTGTATGACGCAGTAGAACTGGAGTCCAACTTTAACTCCAGAGAAACAATTTACAGTCAGTTTCAGTTTGTAGCACGTAAAATAAGGACAATAAGCCTAATCCCACTGCATTTTTGCAAGGTTTATGTGAGAGATGCATATAAAGTGAGTGCCCAGTGACAGTTCTCGCTTCTCTTTTATGTTTTTTAAAGATTTGCTCACTGTTTGGCCGTGCTGGGGCTTTGCTGCTGTGTGTGGGCTTTCTCCAGCCGCAGTGAGTGGGGGCCACTCTCCAGTTTCGGTGCACAGGCTTCTCACTGTGCGGCTTCTCTTGCCGGGGATGTGGACTCGAGGCTCATGGGCTTCTGTAGTTGCAGCGTGTGAGTTTTGGAGTTGTGACTCACAGGCTCAGCTGCCCGGCGGCGTGTGGGATCTTCCCACGCGATTGAACCGGTGTCCCTTGCGTTGCAAGGTTGATTCTTAACCGCTGGACCATCAGGGAAGCCCCTCCTCTCTCTTTAGACATAAGAAATAGTATTTTGTGCTAGAGAGGGTGTGCAAAAAGAGAACCCTCCTACACTGGTGGGAATGTAAGTTAGTGTGGCCACCGTGGAAAATAGTATGGAGGTTCCTCAAAGAACTAAAGATAGAGTTGATATATGATCCAGCAACCCCACTCCTGGGCATAATAAATAATAAAGTCACTCAGTCGTGTCCGACTCTTTGTGACCCCATGGACTGCAGCCCGCCAGGCTCCTCAGTCCATGAGATTCTCCAAGCAAGAATACTGGAGTGGGTTGCCATTTCCTTCTCCAGGGGATCTTTCCAACCCAGGGATCGAACCCGGGTCTCCCGCATTGGAGGCAGACGCTTTAACCTCTGAGCCACCAGGGAAGTCACCCTCCTGGGCATAGATCCAGACAAAACTATAATTGTAAAAGATACATGTACCCCTATATTCATAGCAGCACTGTTCAAATAGCCAAGACATGGAGACAACCTAAATGTCCATTGACAAATGAATGGATAAAGATGTGGTACATACATACAATGTAATAATAGACGGCAATGAAAAAGAATGAAATCATGCCATTTGCAGCAACATGGATGGACCTGGAGGTTATCACACTGAGTGAAGTAAGTCAGAGAAGACAAATGCATTATGTTATCAGTGATATGCGGACTCTAAAGTGAAAGTGCCAGTTGCTCAGTCGAGTCAGACTCTTGGTGAACACAGGGACTGTAGCCTGCCAGGCTCCTCTGTCCACGGGATTCTCCAGGCAAGAACACTGGAGTGGGCAGCCATCCTCTTCTCCAGGGATCTTCCTGACCCAGGGCTCCAACCTGTGTCTCCTGCATTGCAGGCGGACTCTTTATCACTGAGCCACATGACACGAATGAGCTCAACCACGAAACAGAAGCAGACTTACAGACACACAGAGCAGACTGGTGAGGGAAGGATGGAGTGGGAGTTTGGGATTAGCAGAGGCAAACTATTATATATAGGCTGGATAAACAACTAAGTCCTACTATACAGCATAGGAACTATATTCAATATCCTGTGATAAACCATAATGGAAAAGAATATGAAAAAGGAAGTTTATATATATATATATATATATATCTGAGTCACTTTGATGTACAGCAGAAATGAATATAACATTGTAAATCAGCTATACTTCAATAAAAAAAAGAATATTTTGATCAGAAAAAGCTGCCTCTTCCTGGAGGATGGAAGGACGCAGTGTCCTGGGCCTGTGGTTCGGGCTGTCAGTGCTGCTGCGGAATCAGAAGGCAGCTCCTCTCACTTCAGGCACCCTGGAGCCAGGGCCTGGCTTGGTGCGTCCGAGCTGGAGTCCAGTCCCCAGGCTCCCCAGACGTGAGGATGCACAGCAGCATCCCAGCGTCTGTGATGAGGAGGAGCCAGATGTGTGCTTGTAAGGACAGAGGCATTTCTGAGAAGAAACAAAGGCCCTGGGATGGGGATCAAGCCTGGTGACTCGGGGAACACATAGACCCCGGGCTGAAGAGCAGTTATCAAGGGGAAGCCTGTGGAAGACGAGGCCAGAAAGGCAGGCAAGGCCAGACTGCTCAGTTCCTTTCAGGACAAGGACAGGAGTTTAGATTCTATCCTAATTATACGGGAAACCACCAAAGGGATTTATAGATGATATGAAATCTATGTTACAAAGATCATTTTGGCCACAGTCCAGCCAAGATATGTGATGAGCGTGGAAGCAGGGTGTCTCTGTGAGCGACGGGGTGCTGACGTCCCAAGATTCAGACGTCGGGCTAGTGGCTGAGGAATAAAGGAGAGGGGAGTGCCTCAGGACTTGCTCAGAGGGTTAGAGGCTATAAAGGAAAGTGGAATTAAATAGACTCCTTGCATACAGTCCATGGGGTTGCCAAGAGTCAGACTCAACCGAGTAACTTTCACTTTCACCTTGCATATTACAGCCATAAATAGGAACGAATCTGGGTCATTTGTGGAGACATGGATGGACGTAGAGTCTGTCATATGGAGTGAAGTAAATCAGAAAGAGAAAAACAAATATCGCATATTAACACACATAGGAAATTGAGAAAAATGGTAGTGATGAGCCTATTTACAGGGCAGGAGTGGAGATGCAGACACAGAGAATGGATAAGTGGACACAGTGGGAGAAGGGGGTGTGGAATGAATTGGGAGATTAGGACTGGCATACATAAGCCACCATGTGTAAAACAGATAGCGGGTAAGAACATGCTGTATAGCACAGGGGGCTCAGCTCAATGCTCAGTGATGACCTAGAGGGGTGGGAAGATGGGGCCGGTGGAGTGGGAGAGAGGCCCAAAGGGAGGGGATATATATATGCATATGGCTGATTCACTTTGTTGCACAGCAGAGACCAACGCAATACTGGAAAGCAACTATACAATAAAAAAAAAAAAGACTAATTAAAAAAAAAAGACTCCTTGACTTTTGGCTTCAGCAACTGGGTAGATGGCTTCCCTGATGGCTCAGCAGGTAAAAAAATCTGCCACAATGCAGGAGATACAGGAGACTCAGATTTGATCCCTGGGTGGGGAAGATCCCCTGGAGGAGGAAATGGCAACCCACTCCAGTACTCTTACCTGGGAAATCCTGTGGACAGAGGAGCCTGGCCGGCTACAGTCTATGGGGCCACAAATAGGCACGCACGCACAGTGGATGGCACTGCCATGGGCGGGAGGTTAAGAAGAGTAGGGACGTTACAGGCTTGGATGGGTGCAATCAAGAGTCTGGACATGTTCAGTCTGAGACACTTATTAGCCATTCAAATGGATATGGCAAGCAGGCAGTTGGATATGTAAATGTGGAACCTTAGGTTTAGGCTAAAATTCTAAACTTCAGACTTTTAGATTATAAATAATATTTAAAGACATGGGGCTGGATCTAGAGAGAGAGAAAGAATACAGGACCAAGACCTGGGTCCTCTTACTTTCAAAGGTTGGGCTTAGGAGGTAATGGCTGCAAAGTAGATTGAGGAGGTGAGGACAACCTCCTGGATGGTATAGAGCTGTCTGCCATGGGGGCTGGGTGTGTAGTTCCCACAGACTTACAGGGACGGCCCTAGGGGAACACGCTCTTCTCTGGAGAATAAACTAGTTTACTAAGTAATAAACACTGTTTCTCTGCAGCTATCAATCCGTATTTATTTTTGTTGCTTTTATTTATTTTGCTAATTTAGTTGATATACAATGATATGATAGTTCTTTTAATTTGCACTTGTAAAACAAACCAAGTATTACTTTGCTGTTTCCTCTTGTTATATGAGCATTCTGTTAATATCTTTGAGACTGGTTCTTGTAAATGATTATGGTTCACTTCCATTTTTGAACTGATTTTTTCTTTCCTTCACTTGGGATTGGTTTTGACTGGAAGTAACAGAAAACTTGACTACAATAAGAAGGGGTTGTTTCTTCTTATAAACAAGATGTTGAAAGGTAGACAATCCAGAAATTCTAGAAATCCTCTAGGATCAACACTTCACCTTTCCAATGTACCATCCTCAGCAGGGTTTCTTCTTCAGGCTTATCTGAAGGCTGCCAGACCTCAGGGCATCACATCTATATTCCAGCAGGAAGAAAAACACAGAGCAACTCTTGTACTAGCTGAGTTTATTACTCTTCATCAGGAAAACAATAACTTTTCTTGAAGCCATGCCAGTAGAAGTCTGCTTACATCACATTGACCAGAAATTGGCCAAAGAGCCATGCCAAGTTGCAAAGGAGGCTGGGAAGGTGACTATTTTTTTTTATTCATGTCTCATTCATTTAATCATAACTAAACATGTAGCAGGACCACACTCAAGGCATCCTGTGTAAATCACATTCTAGCTTCTCTTTAAAAAGTTTTACTTTAATTTTATTGGAAGCTATCTAATATAAAATTTAATCAGTTAATTTTTATACTGTAAAATGTACCTTTTTTATTGCATGGTTTTATGAATTTTTAAAAAACACAGAAAAGATGGGTTTTTTAACTGTGGCTACTGCTGCTCCTGCCAAATTGCCTGATGTTCCAACAGTGGGAAAGGACAGTTATTCAACAAAATGTGTAGTTGGAGAAAGGTGTGAATACTTAATTGATGCTTCCTGAGATGAGATAAAGGCTTCCTTTGAGGCTCAGCTGGTAAAGAATCTGCCTGTAATGTGGGAGACCTGGGTTCAATCTTTGGGTTGGGAAGATCTCCTGGAGAAGCTAAAGGCTATCCACTCCAGTATTCTGGCCTGGAGAATTCCAGAGATGAGATAAAGTGGAATAAAGAGTGAGAAGGGTCCTCTCGAGTCATGGGGGCAGTCTGCATCTCAAGAGTTCTTGACCATAATCCCTAGCTTTCTGCTAAGCTCAAGAACCATCCCTTCTGCGCCTTTCTTCCCAGGCAAGGAAGAGGTTTGTGTCCCAGCAGTGACTGCAGTGATGATTTGATAGGAGACTTAGTTTTGTTGTCTCCACTGGGGTGAGGCCATGAATGTAAATGAACAGATGAACTAGAAAACAGCTGTTACGGGTACATTTTCATTAATCATTCCCATTTCCAGCTGTCTGAGTGATAAGAGATGACAGTGAATAGGTAAGGCAAGTAACTGAACATCAGTATCAAACTTACCATATCCGTGAAAGTCTGGCACATCCCCACAGCGTGAGCATACGGTAATGCCACTGCTAGCGTGTAGTGAGCCCGTCTACTGGAAACTCACCCTACAGTGTCTCATTTAATCTTCGCAACCACCTTGTAATCTGGTGTGTTGAATCTTCTCTGGATTAGAGATAAACGATTTGGACTTGACCCTTCCCTGTCAATTTTCTGTAGGATATGATGAGACATAACTCATATTTATAAACTTGCTTGGTTTTCATCTGTACTTGTAAAAAAAAAAAAAGAACAAGTGTAAAGTAAGTCAAAAGCATGGTCAGTATCTTGCATGTTTAAAGTAAAGGTAGATTTAATTGCTCTTAGATGTGGCTTAAAAAAAAACATATAGATCTAATTTAAAACTGATATACTCTGGTAAAATGTCTCTTGTTTTACCTCCTATGTCTCTTCCATGCTTTAATCTTCTGTATATAATTTGCATATCAAGTTAAATCATGTTTACATTAATCATTCTCAGTTAACATTATTTCATACATACTTCTCCATAACTGCCACTATAACGTGGATATTTCTCATCTTTTCTAGGCTTCAGTTTCTTCTGTAAAATGAGGCAGTTAGGCTATTATTTAATAGCAAAGTTTTTCTAGCTCTAATAGAATACCTATTATCACAGGGAAATAATAGAAATATAGCATGAATGACATAGGAGTCTTTTCTGGAGAAGAAGTTTACCTCAAAACAGGGATGCTACTTAATGGGCCATAACTTTCCTGTTGTTCATGAGTCAGCATGAAAAATACCTCCAGAGAAGGCTAAGTAGGTCAGATTTATCTAAGAAGACAGCTGTGTAATCCTGTATCCCTCTCCAACCCCATGGCACTGCAGACATCCTTCTGGCTTTTGAACAACAGTCAAATAGCATTACCAACTCTGTAAAGTCCACAAGACCACAACTTGAAAAATTAAGTGACCTTTAAAAAACGTCAGTAGAAATACAAAATAGAGCTGTATTTATATACTGTCTATAGCCATTTTCTTCTATTTGTTAAGCCATTTTCATTGATTCTGTGGTATTGGCTGGTGTGAAAAAGTTTCAGCAACAAGTAAAACAGTTTAAAAATTAGTAAAAAAAAAAGTTTTTGCCTGTGACTGTTTATTAAACTATTTAATAAAACCTGTTAGGTTGCCGATGTTTGCTTGCTTTTCTTTCTAAGTAGTATGGTCAGAAGACATATAAATACACATTGTAAGGACTTGCCTGGCAGTCCAGTGGTTAAGATATCATTTTCCAATGTAGAGGGTGAAGTTTGATCCCTGGTCAGGTAGATCCCACGTGCTTCTTGGCCAAAACCCGAAAAACATAAAACAGAAGCAATACTGTAACAAATTCAAAAAAGGCTTTAAAAATGATTTACTTCAAAAAAAAAATCTCAGAAAAAATACATATTGTAAAGAAACAGGTCAATGAGGGAACTGTCATGTAAAAACATACTTCGAAGGTGCAGTTACTACCTAAGTGGACTAGGCAAGTATTCTTGTCTTAAGAGGCCTCCTTAACATAGTAGAAGATAGACCTTCAGAGCCAAAGGGGCAAAAGCAAACCTAGAGAAGTGAAATGAAGAGAAAAAAGGGACGTGCTGGTTTGGGACTGGAGATTATTGCTAAGGAAAGGTAGATGCTGGCAGGCAAGTGGGGAAAAGGCAAAGGATGGGAGGATACCAGAGAGCAGATAATGCAATGCTTTTTATTTTTAACATGGAGGTTTTATATTTATGCTAGTCTTCTTAAATGTTAAGTTCTGGCCAAGCAATTAGGCTATTTAACCTTGTTTAGAGTTAGGCCCAGACAGTGTGAGGCTGGGTTCACAGTACCGTATTATGTCCTTGGGAAAGAGAGGATCCATAATTGATTTCGTTCCCTCCGCATCTGTCCTGCAATTCGACCACTGCTTTGCCCTTGTCTAGACTCTAAGGCACCAGAAGCAATTAACAGAGGATCAATGTAAGCAGACAGGTGTGCCCCGGTCACTTCCCCTCTTTATATTGCTCTTATTTTCTGAATTTCACACAAGCTACTCTGGAAGCAGCAAATTAACTAAAAATATCTTAAGACTGCCAATACTCCAGCTTGTGTAAATGGCTGAATAAACCCTTGCTGGTGATCCCGTTGGCACGGCATTAACTTAAAAGAGATCTCCGATCTTATGTGCACTTTTTGGTTCTAGGCATCAAAAAATGGAGCCAGAAAACACATTTCCGAGTATCACTTATATTTCCGCGGGAATGTTAGAGCCAGGCAACTGACCACGTCCCAGACCGCAGCCAGGTTTCAGAAGAGGCTGGCTAAAATTTGCAGTAGTAATCCGAAGAGGAGTGTGTGCAGGGTCTTTGAAACTGTAAATCCTCTCCGAAGAGGCTTCCCCACCTGTCACAACTGGACGGTCTCCACCGAGGGTGCCGGGCGCGCCACCGCCACGCGGCGCTGAGGTCAGCCTCTCGGGTCTTGGGGGAGCTCTTTTTATGCTGAATTACAGACTTCGCAGCCACCGGATACCCTCGCTGCAGACTGGCAGTAGCCATGTGGCTGCACTCGCCTTTCCGGACAACCAGTGCGTTATTTCCACTAATATCCTGCCCAGGGCCCCCCGCTGGACGACTCCTCGTCCCACCACCCGCCACCACCCGGCCTCCCTGTGGGTCATAACGCGATCGTGGCCCGCGTGCCCAAACCAAGCGGAAACCACCCCAAAGTTCCTGGCGACAGGGGCCCGGGAGCCCTCCCGCCGGCTCTCAGAGCCCCTGTCACGGTCGCGGAAAATGCCCGGAGCCCCCGCCTCGGGGCCTCGGGCCGGGCCCGCGGCCGTGCACTCCGCGCGGGGCGGGGCGGCGGCCGCGGCGTTCGCATTGTCCACGTTCCCCGCGCCCCTCGGCGTTCCGGCCCTCCCTATCTGTGGCGCACACGCGCGGAGCGAGCGGCGCGCCCGAGGCGGGCCGGCAGCAGCAGCTGCGGCGGCGGCGGGGCGGGGGCGGCGCGGCGGCGCGGCGTTGGGACTGGATGCCATGATCTTCGTTTTTTGAATGTTGAGCTTTAAGCCAACTTTTTCGCTCTAGGCAATCACTATTTCTCTGTAGATTCCTTTGTGTATGTGTGTGTTTTAAAGATTGAGATGTGATTGATATGGAACATTATATTGGAGTCAGATGAACAGTATGATGATTTGATTTTTGTATGGGCTTCCCTGTGGGTCAGATGGTAAAGAATCCACCTGCAATGTGCGAGACCTGGGTTTGATCCTTGGGTTGGGAAGATCCCCTGGAGGAGGGCAGGCAACCCACTCCAATATTCTTGCCTGGAGAATCCCATGGACAGAGGAGCCTGGCAGGCTACAGTCTTTGGTGTTCCAAAGAGTCGGACACGACTGAGCAACTAAGCACTGCACGTTTGTAAGTATTCTTTCACTCACCTTTACTGAGATGGGATTGACAAATGAAAATTGTATATATCTAAGGTATATGTATATACAGTGAAATAACTACTGCAATCAGGGTAATTAAAGTGTAAATCACCTCATCTTTTTACCATATTTTTTATTATGTGGGATAAGAACAGTTGATATCTATTCTCTTAGCAAATTTCAGATAAACAGCACATTATTATTAACTATAGTCATCATATTGTACATTAGGTCTCCAGAACTTATTGATTTTATAAATGGGTTATTAGTTTTTATGGCCAAATATTATTACACTAATTTAATTATCTATTCATAGCTGATGGATAATGTTTCTACAGCTAATGGGTTATTTCTACATTTTGGCTCTTAAGAATAATGTTGCTGTGAACTTTGTGTACAAGTTTTTGTTTGAGCATATCATTTCATTTCTCTTGGGTGTGTGTCTGGAAGTGGGATTGCTGGGCACATGATTACTCTATATTTAACATTTTCAGGCAATAACAAATTGTTTTTAAAATAATAACCATTATTACTAAGGATTCTTCATAAGAGGTATTTGTCTTTAGTTTTCTGATAACATTTTTGGTTTTGTGTCGTAGTTACCTTTACCTAATAGAATGAGTTGAGAAATGATTTGTGAAGAACTGGCATTATTTCTTTTCTACATTTTTTATAGAATTCACTAGTGAAATGATCTGAGCCTGGATTTCCTTTTATGGGATTTTATAAATCATAATTTAATCTGTTTACCAGTACAGATATATTCTTATTTTGTATTTCTTCTTGAATCAGTTATGTCTTTCTAGGGGTTTGTCCATTTCATCCATGTATCTAATTTTTGATCTACATTTGTTCATGAAATCCTTTCATAATTCTTTTTTTTTTTTTTTTTTTGGTTTTGTGTCGTAGTTACCTTTACCTAATAGAATGAGTTGAGAAATGATTTGTGAAGAACTGGCATTATTTCTTTTCTACATTTTTTATAGAATTCACTAGTGAAATGATCTGAGCCTGGATTTCCTTTTATGGGATTTTATAAATCATAATTTAATCTGTTTACCAGTACAGATATATTCTTATTTTGTATTTCTTCTTGAATCAGTTATGTCTTTCTAGGGGTTTGTCCATTTCATCCATGTATCTAATTTTTGATCTACATTTGTTCATGAAATCCTTTCATAATTCTTTTTTTTTTTTTGCTGTAACATTATTAGTGATGCCCACTCTTTCATTCCAGATATTAGTATTTTGAGTGTTTCTTCTCTTTTTCTTGAACAGTCTAGCTAAATATTTGTCTCTTTTGTTCATATTTTCAATGAACCAATTTTTGATTTTGTTGATTTTCTCTAATGTTTTTCTATTTTCTGTTTCATTTATTTGCACTCTAATCTTTATTTTCTCCCTTCTGGTTTATTTGAGTTAGTTTGCTGTTCTTTACCTAGTTTCTTAAGGTGGTGGTTATTATTTCAGTTATTTCTTTTTCCTTTATTTTTATAAAAATAAGACTTTATAGCTATAAAGATTCCTCTAAACACTGCTTTAGCTTTATCTTATAAATTGGTAATTGAGTTTTTCTTTCTTTTTTTTTTCAGATTTTATTTTGCTATACAATACTGTATTGGTTTTTTTTATTCAACTCAAAATATTTTCTATTTTGTTTATGGTTTCCTTCTTTGTTCCATTGAGCTTCACATTCTGTTAATTTTCCAAATTGTCCTGTGTATTAATTTCTAATTCAATCCCACTGTATCCAGAAAGCATACTATGTATTATTGCAAACTTTAGTAGAGGCTTTTGTATTGTAGCCTAGCAGTTGGTCTATCCTGAGTCACATTTTCATCTTTTTCTGCATATCTCATAAATTTGATTGAAAATTTGACTTTTTGAGATAATATGTTGTTGCAGTTTGGGTACTGTTTCCCCTCCTTTTGGGGTTTATTCTTCTTTGCATTTTTGCTTATTTGTTGTTTAGTGACTTGGATGTGCTAATTCATTGAATTTTTTCTTCTACAATGTGAAAAGCCTCTCTGATGTTATGCTTCATAGAGTGCAGCTTTGCATGTGTGTACAATCTCCTTGACCACCAGGCATAAAGGATCTTTGTGATTTTTTAACCAAACTCTTTTTGACTGTCGCTTTTTCTGACTTACCTGTAAAGTTTCTTGTTGTTCTGCTTCTATTGATATGACATTCAACTCATAGTCAGTGCTTAGTCATCATTGACTGCTATCTGATTACTGTATTTTTGCCAATGCCCTTGGATATAAATTTTCTGTTCCAATAAAATTACACTTTTTTTTTTTTTGCAAAGACCTGGTAGTGCCAGTCTTTGAAGCTTTCTCATGCAGATGAGCTCTTCCATTTTTCTTTGTCCTAGGTTCTCTCTGTTAAAATGATGCCTGGTCTGCCATTTTCCTTGTTGCTTCAAGTATACTGGAGCTTCCAAATCCCTCTTAATTGTTTACCACTAAGGTTGCTATTGTTCATGACAATACTGTTAGATTCAACTTGCTCCATGCTTTTGTTCTAAATAAATTTAGTCTTTTTAGGTGGAGTTTCAGAGTTCTTGTTGTTATGATCTATCTGTCCTTCTGTGTAGAATCTCTGTGCTGCTATAGGGCTGTGGATAAAGACAGTGACTTTCTTCTCTTATGGTGATATCTCTTATCTTATGAATATCTTATGAATGAAGTAGTGAGTGGGAATGGTAGCACCTGGTCTTCTCATGTTGCTTCTCCTGGCACAGAACCTTTACTCTATGTGTCATATGGGGCAGGAACAATCCAGGCCTACCCATTATTTCCCATTTTTGGTAGAAACTTATACCCTACAAGTTTTGGCTGAGTGGAGAAATGGAGCCCAATCCTCTAATATGCACTTCCCTTGGGCTCCAAAATCACTGCAGATGGTGACTGCAGCCATGAAATTAAAAGACGCTTACTCTGTGAAGAAAAGTTATGACCAACCTAGATAGCATATTCAAAAGCAGAGACATTACTTTGCTGACTAAGGTCTGTCTAGTCAAGGCTATGGTTTTTCCAGTAGTCATGTATGGATGTGAGAGTTGGACTGTGAAGAAGGCTGAGCGCTGAAGAATTGATGCTTTTGAACTGTGGTGTTGGAGAAGACTCTTGAGAGTCCCTTGGACTGCAAGGAGATCCAACCAGTCCATTCTGAAGGAGATCAACCCTGGGATTTCTTTGGAAGGAATGATGCTAAAGCTGAAACTCCAGTACTTTGGCCACCTCATGCGAAGAGTTGACTCATTGGAAAAGACTTTGATGCTGGGAGAGGTTGGGGACAGGAGGAGAAGGGGACGACCGAGGATGAGATGGCTGGATGGCATCACTGACTTGATGGACACAACTCTGAGTGAACTCCGGGAGTTAGTGATGGACAGGGAGGCCTGCCGTGCTGCAATTCATGGGGTCGCAAAGAGTTGGACATGTCTGAGTGACTGAACTGAACTGAAGTGAATGTGAAGCTTTGGGGGAGATATCAGTTATCTGCCCCTTATGAGGTGAAATGGTAGTTTTAGATGAGAACTAGGAAGGGAGGTGCTGGTGATGAAGGCTGATAGGAGCACGTTGTGGGTCAAATGCTCTAGACCCTTACTCTTTTTACCAAGATTTGATAGATTTTTTTTTTTCCTTTACCAAATATTTTTTCCATCTGCTGTATGGCTTAGGACAAATTCCAGAGACTTTAAATCGTTACTTAAACACACACACAACAACTTTCCCCCATTAAATTACTTTAATGGAGACAGCATTACTAAAATCTTTGCATGATCATTCCAGAAGTTCTGCCTCTTCTATAGGAAGAATTTTATTAGAGCTTTGCAGGGTAATAAAAATAGAGAACTGTTAATAACCTGAGAGCCAGTGCACATTCATATCTTGTTGTTTTATTTTATTTTATTTTGTTCCCTTTTTTTCTAGGTGCATGAACTTAAAGGTGGTATGATTGGCTTTGCAGTGTTAGGCTGGGCTTTGCAGCTTTGTGCACCATAATTAAAAATTACTGTTCTAATATAATCTTATTTTCTCAGCCATGTGCTATTTCATGTGATCTAGCCTTGGTAAAAAAGAATGCTATAAAATCTTGTGCTTTAAATTCTAAGCGTATTTTAATAATTTCTGATATGCCAAATTGAAATTATTCTTTAAATTATACATGATTGCAAAGTAAATTAATCAATTTTGATTCTGTCTGGGGTTAGAAAAAGGAATGCTATATTCTTGCAGAAATGCTTGTATGAAAATAATTTAAACAGTCTGACAAAACTAAATTCTAATGGCTCTGTAAGATTAAATTGTTATTATTTTTAAATCAGAGGAATAGAATTAATTCAACAGTTTTTATGAAGTAATTGTTATGTACCTGACATTGTGATATTCGAAGAAAGAATATTTACCTTTTTTAAAAACTTTTTTTTAACTTTACAATATTAAGCCTTATGTTTCAACATTTACCCCATAGTTCCTAAACCCTAGCATTTTAAATCTCATGTTATTTTCAGACACTTTTTATATCTTTTAGCCTCTGCTTATTCAACAAATAATCCAATCAATCAATGTACATGTACTGAGTGCATCTTTTATTCCAAGGACCGTTCTCTGTGCTAGGAAGCTATTATTTCTACTTATTATTCACTAAATATCTATGAACACATATTCTGGGTGAAGCACTGTGGTAAGTGCTGCAAAAGGAGAACAAGACACATGATATGAGCACTCAGGGCATTTAGAGTCTATTTGGGGAGTAGCTAATGGACATATAAATAAGAAAATGAACACATGGTTACAAAATAGTGATAAATAGATGATGTATGAAAAATATGATGATATAGGGTCAACACTGTTTGGAAAGAGTAGAGGATCGGAGAAAGCATCCTCGATGAAGTGATAATGAAACTTAATTTTGAACTAAGTGGAGATCATGCGGAGAGTAGTAAAGAGGTAATTCAGGCAGAGGAAGAGGATATAAAAACACACACACACACACCCCTGAAATGGTGAGAACACACACACACACACACACACACACACACACCCTGAAATGGTAAGAACTTGATTTTGTGGTTAATGTTTAGTGTACTGGCAGAATAGTTGCCCCAAATGAGCCCAGAAGGACAAGCAGGGCCTTCATCATAAAGAACTCTTTTGGTAGATTTAGGATTATTTTGGATTTTATTTTATAGGGAAGTTACTAAAGTGTTCTACACAGCATGGGAATTTATGTTTTAAGAAGACAATTCTAGCTACTGCTGGAAAGGGATTGGAGGATTTACTAGAACTAGAGTTAGGAAAACTATATAGAATGTATTACAGAAGAGAAGAGAAGAGAGAAGCTAGGGACAGCAAGTATAGAGATAAATTATTTTCTGAGTTTTTTAATTCTCCAAGATCTAAGGCAAATGTTGCTGACTCTTCCTAGGCAAACCTGACTACTTATTTCGACAAGCTCCCAACAGCTTCCTGATGACAGCACTTTATGGCTGTTATCATGATACTCTGTCACTCTTACTGCCATTGATTGTTTTTGTTTATATTTTTTCTTACTTTACTCTGAACTCTGTTAGAGAGTGGACATGTCTTATTATTCTCTGTAATATATAATACATATTCAATGCCCAAAGGCAATTGGTTACTTAGGATCAGAATGATGATTTGAAACCAAATCTAACTCCAAATCTGATATAGTATAATATAGTGTCCCTAAAATTATTTTTGTTTTTACCCTCATAATATACTGTGGTTAGATTATTTAGTATGCATTACTATTAGTATTTATAATTAGGTATTGGTCATTATAGAAATTATAATTACCAATACCTAATTATTGGAGGAGACTCTTGAGAAGACTTTTGGAGAAGACTCTTGAGAGTCCCTTGGACTGCAAGGAGATCCAACCAGTCCTTTCTGAAGGAGATCAACCCTGGGATTTCTTTGGAAGGAATGATGCTAAAACTGAAGCTCCAGTACTTTGGCCACCTCATGCGAAGAGTTGCTCATTGGAAAAGACTTTGATGCTGGGAGAGGTTGGGGGCAGGAGGAGAAGGGGACGACTGAAGATGAGATGGCTGGATGGCATCACGGACTCAATGGACGTGAGTCTGAGTGAACTCCGGGAGTTGGTGATGGACAGGGAAGCCTGGCGTGCTGCGATTCATGGGGTCGCAAAGAGTTGGACATGACTGAGCAACTGAACTGAACTGAATTATAGAAATTAAATCTTTATTTATTTATTCACACAGAAAAATTTTATTGAATTTCTTTGATATATATAAGACACTGATACAGTAAACCACTATAATACAGTGATGAATCATGGAGTCCTGGGCTTCAAAGAACACATACTTTGATAGGGAATGTATATATATGATAATTATAATTGAACACAAAATAAAGGTTGATGTTAGTTATAATACAACTTGATCAATTATAAAATCATTTTGTTTTTGGAAAAAAACTGTAATGTATTCATAAATTTAAAAATAAAAAGTGGGGTACAGGACCAGACCCCATTCACTGGTGGGTTGACACTAGCTCCAAGACTACTGGGGCCTTATAGCCAGCCACTGGACCTGGCTCCACCTACCAGAAGGCCAGCTCTAGCTATGGGACACCAGTTCTGCAATTAGAGGCCATACGCCCACATTCTGCACACCAAGGGGCTGACACCACATCCAGGAAATCCAGGGCACAGCCAGAGACTCCAAGATTTGGCTTGTAAAGGCAGAGGAACCAGAGCTCAAATTGCCAACATCCGCTGGATCATCGAAAAAGCAAGAGAGTTCCAGAAAAACATCTACTTCTGCTTTATTGACTATGCCAAAGCCTTTGACTGTGTGGATCACAGTAAACTGTGGAAAATTCTGAAAGAGATGGGAATACCAGACCACCTGACCTGCCTCTTGAGAAATCTGTATGCAGGTCAGGAAGCAACAGTTAGAACTGGACATGGAACAACAGATTGGTTCCAGATTGAGAAAGGAGCACATCAAGGCTGTATATTGTCACCCTGCTTATTAACTTATATGTAGAGTACATCATGAGAAATGCTGGGCTGGATGAAGGACAAGCAAGAATCAAGATTTCTGGGAGAAATATCAATAACCTCAGATATGCATATGACACCACCCTTATGGCAGAAAGTGAAGAGGAACTAAAGAGCCTCTTGTTGGAAGCAAAAGAGTAGAGTGCAAAAGTTGGCTCTAAACTCAACATTCAGAAAACTAAACTCATAGCATCCAGTCCCATCACTTCATGGCACATAGATGAAGAAACAATGGAAACAGTGAGATTGAATGTTTTGGGGCTCCAAAATCACTGCAGATGGTGATTGCATCCATGAAATTTTTAAAAGATGCTTGCTCCTTGGAAGAAAAATTATGACCAACCTAGACAGCATATTAAAAGGCAGAGACCTTACTTTACAAACAAAGGTCTGTCTAGTTAAAGCTATGATTTTTCCAGTAGTCAACTCTCATGGATATGAGAGTTGGAGTATAAAGAAAGCTAGGCACCAAAGAATTGATGCTTTTGAACTATGGTGTTGAAGACTCTTGAGAGTCCCTTGGACATCAAGGACATCTAACCAGTCCATCCTAAAGGAAATCAGTCCTGAATATTCATTGGAAGGACTGATGCTGAGGCTGAAACTCCAATACTTTGTCCACCTGATGCAAAGAACTGACTCATTTGAAAAGACCCTGATGCTGGGAAAGATTGAAGGCGGGAGGAGAAGGGGATGACAGGAGATGAAGTGGTTGGATGGTATCACCAGTGCAATAGACATGAGTTTGAGTATACTCTGGGAGCTAGTGATGGACAAGGAAGCCTGGTGTGCTGCAGTCCATGGTGTTGCAAAGAGTTGGACATGACTTAGTGACTGATTTGAACTGAACTGAACCAATAGGGCAGCACTGGCCCTGGGCTATGCTTTACCCATCAGTGGGCAGATACCAGCCATATCACCCCCTGAACCTTGGACCCACCCACAAGCAGACTGATAACAGCTTCGGAATACTGTTCTGTCACTGGAGACCTGAGACCTTGCTCCACCCACCAGTAGGTGAGCACCAACCTTAGGACCCCCTGGGCTGCAACCTTGCTCATCATTGTGTGAATACCAGCTCAGGGACCACTGTGAACTCTATAGTCAGCCATGTCGAGACCTGGTCAACACAGGAGCCTGGAACTATCCTGGAAAGCTCTGGGATGCAGCCCGACTCACTAGCATGCATACTAACTCGGAACCTTGGCCCCACAGCTAGCTGCCCTAGAACCTGGCTCCACCCACCAGTAAGAAAACAATAATCCCAGAAACCCCCAGGTCTCTGCAGCCAGCCACCTTGTGACCCAGCCTCACCCACCAGCAGCTGGCAGCCTTCTCAGTGTAACTCAGGGCCTGGTAACCAACTCAACCAATGGCCAGCCACACCTATTAATGCACAAGAGTTGTCAGCCTGCTACAATAGAGGGACTCCCATAATCCATATAGAGGGTCTCCCATAATCCATATAGAGTGTAACTTCAGAGCGTGTAGCACTGGTGATCAGAGAGGAGTATTCTGCTGAGCCCCATAGCATGTCTTTTATATAAAGCCACTTCTCCTAGGTTGGTAAACATAAGCAACCTACCAAATATGTAGAATGAAAATAGCAAAATAGGCAAATGAGGAAAAAGTGGAGAATGATCCAAATGAGGGACAAGATAAAACCCCAGAATAACAACTAAATGGAGATAAGGAACCTTATCTGATAAAGTATGATCATAAAGATGCTCACAGAACTGAGAAGATGAATGGGTGATGGTGAAAAGTTTAAGGAGAAAGGATAAAGAAGAACCAAACAGAGCTGAAGAACCAAACAATGACTGAACAAAAATACACTAGAGGAAATTAACAGTAGTACTGGAGAGAGAGTCCTTTGGACAGAAAGGAGATCAAATCAGTTAATCTTAAAGGAAATCAACCCTGAATATTCATTGGAAGGACTGATGATGAAGCAGAAATTTCAATGCTTTGGGCTCCTGATGTGAAGAGCCATTGGAAAAGACCCTGATGTTGGGAGTATTGAGGGCAAGAGGAGAAGGGACATCAGAGGATGAGATAGTTGGATGGCATCACTGACTCAATCAACATGAATTTAAGTGAACTCTGGGAGATAGTGAATGACAAGGAAGTCTGGTGTGCTGCAGTCCATGGGGTTGCAAAGAGTTGAACATGAATTAGTGACTGAACAACAACAAACATGATACGGAGATCAGTAAACTTGAAGACAGAGTAGTGGAAATCACCCAGATGAATAGAAAAAGAATTTTAAAAATGAGGCTATTTTAAGAGACCTCTAGAACAACAGCAGACTTACTGTCATTCACATTATAGGGGTATCACAGGGAGAAGAGAGACAGGGTCAGAGACCATATTTGAAGACCTAATAGCTGAAAACTTCTCTAACCTTGGAAAAGGAACATACATTCAGATCCAGGAAGCAAAGAGAGTTTCAAACAGGATCAACCCAAAGAAGACTTCACCAAGAAATGTAATTAAAATGTCAAAAATTAAGGATAAAGAGGGAATTTAAAAGCAAGTTGTTATTCACAGGATTTCCCTGGTAGTTCAGCTGGTCAAGAGTTCACCTGCAATGTAAGTGACCCTGGTTCTATTCCTGGGTCAAGAAACAGCCTCTGGAGAAAGGATAGGCTAGCCACTCCGGTATTCCTGGGCTCTTCTGGTGGCTCAGATGGTAAACAATCTGCCTGAGATGTGGGAGATCTGCAGTGTGGGAGACTGGGGTTTTATCCCTGGGTTGGGAAGATCCCTTGGAGGAGGGCTTTGCAACACACTTCAATATTTTTGTGTGGGGAAACCCCACGGACAGAGGAGCCTGGTGGGCTACAGTCCATGGTGTCACCAAGAGTTGGACACGACTGAGTGACTAAGAACAGTTACGTGCAAAGGAACTCTCATCAATCTATTGATGGACTTTTTAGAAGAAACTCTGTAGGCCAGAAGGGAATGGTACAGTATACTTAAAATAATGAAAAGGAAAACCTATAACCAGGAATACTATACCCAACAAGGCTATCGTTTGATTTAAAGGAGATTTCAAAAGTTTTACAGAAAGCAAAAGCTATTAGGTTGGTACAAAAGTAATTGTGGCTAGGGATCATGAATTTTAAATCATTATAACCAGGATCAAACACATCTTTATTAATCAAAATAAGAACTATCACAGTTAACATATTTTTGACAATGAGAAGTAAGTTTGTTATTCCTGTAGCATAAAAGTCCATGCTTTAGGATTCGATGAACTCTTGGAAAGTTTTTTCTACCTCTGGCTGGTTATGGAAGCCTTTTCCCTGCAAAAAGCGATCAAGATGCTTGAAGAAATGGTAGTCAGTTGGCGAGAGATCAGGTGAATATGGAGAATGAGGCAAAACTTCGTAACTCAATTCATTCAACTTTTGAAGCATTGGTTGTGTGATGTGCAGTCAGGCGTTGTTGTGGAGAAGAATTGGGCCCATTCTGTTGACCATTACTGGCTGTAGGTGTTGCAGTTTTGGTACCTCTCATCAACTCGCTGAGCATACTTCTCAGATGTAATGGTTTCACCATGATTCGGAAAGATGCAGTGGATCAGATGGGCAGCAGACCACCAGACAGTGACCATGACCTTTATTGGGTGCAAGTTTGGCTTTGGGAAGTGCTTTGGAGCTTCATCTTGGTCCAGCCACTGAGCTGGACATTGCTGGTTGTCATATAAAATTAACTTTTCATTGCACATCACAATCTGATTGAGATATGGTTCATTGTTGTTGTGTACAGTAAGGGAAGATGACACTTCAAAGTGATAATTTTTTTGATTGGCGGTCAGTTCATGAGGCATCCACTTATCAAGCTTTTTCATCTTTCCAGTGTGCTTCAAATGCTGAATGACTGTAGCATGGTTGACATTGAGTTCTCGTGTGGTTGTGAGAGGATCAGCTTTGATGATCCTCTCAATTGGTTGTTGTCAACTTCTGATGGCCAGCCACTGTGCTCCTCATCTTCAGGGGTTTCTTCTTTGCAAAACTTCTTGAACCACTACTGCACTGTATGTTCATTAGCAGTTTACACATCTTTATTAATCAAAATAAGAACTATCACAGTTAACATATTTTTGACAATGAGAAGTAAGTTTGTTATTCCTGTAGCATAAAAGTCCATGCTTTAGGATTCGATGAACTCTTGGAAAGTTTTTTCTACCTCTGGCTGGTTATGGAAGCCTTTTCCCTGCAAAAAGCGATCAAGATGCTTGAAGAAATGGTAGTCAGTTGGCGAGAGATCAGGTGAATATGGAGAATGAGGCAAAACTTCGTAACTCAATTCATTCAACTTTTGAAGCATTGGTTGTGTGATGTGCAGTCAGGCGTTGTTGTGGAGAAGAATTGGGCCCATTCTGTTGACCATTACTGGCTGTAGGTGTTGCAGTTTTGGTACCTCTCATCAACTCGCTGAGCATACTTCTCAGATGTAATGGTTTCACCATGATTCGGAAAGATGCAGTGGATCAGATGGGCAGCAGACCACCAGACAGTGACCATGACTTTATTGGGTGCAAGTTTGGCTTTGGGAAGTGCTTTGGAGCTTCATCTTGGTCCAGCCACTGAGCTGGACATTGCTGGTTGTCATATAAAATTAACTTTTCATTGCACATCACAATCTGATTGAGATATGGTTCATTGTTGTTGTGTACAGTAAGGGAAGATGACACTTCAAAGTGATAATTTTTTTGATTGGCGGTCAGTTCATGAGGCATCCACTTATCAAGCTTTTTCATCTTTCCAGTGTGCTTCAAATGCTGAATGACTGTAGCATGGTTGACATTGAGTTCTCGTGTGGTTGTGAGAGGATCAGCTTTGATGATCCTCTCAATTGGTTGTTGTCAACTTCTGATGGCCAGCCACTGTGCTCCTCATCTTCAGGGGTTTCTTCTTTGCAAAACTTCTTGAACCACTACTGCACTGTATGTTCATTAGCAGTTTTTGGATCAAATGCATTGTTGATATTGCGAGTTGTCTCTGATGCTTTAAAACCCAGTTTGAACTAAATTAAAAAAAAAAAAACTTGAATTTGCTTTTTATCTAACATCACATTTATAGTCTAAAATAACTATAAACAGTAAGTAATGTCATTAGCAAAAAAAAATGAGAAGTGTACATTAAAATGATGTGTAAGAAAACCAAATTTATTTAAGAATGTATTGCAATATGGAATGACAAAGTTCAACAGTGCAAAACCACAATTACTTTTGCACCATCTTAAAGAAATGACTTCTGCTGCTGCTGCTGCTGAGTCGCTTCAGTCGTGTCCGACTCTGTGCGACCCCATAGACGGCAGCCCACCAGGCTCCCCCGTCCCTGGGATTCTCCAGGCAAGAACACTGGAGTGGGTTGCCATTTCCTTCTCCAATGCATGAAAGTGAGAAGTGAAAGGGAAGTCGCTCAGTCGTGTCTGACTTTTAGCGAGCCCATGGACTGCAGCCCACCAGGCTTCTCTGCCCATGGGATTTTCCAGGCAAGAGTACTGGAGTGGGGTGCCATTGCCTTCTCCAGAAATGACTTCAGCCCATCAAACCAGCTTTATAAGAAATGTTAAAAGAACTCTCTAAATGGAAAAGAAAAGGTCACAACTGGAAATACAAAAATTATAATAGTAAAAATTGCATTTAAAGTGGCAAACATGCAGTAAAGGCAGTAGTTCTGCCAGTTATAAAGGAAATAGAAAAGCTAAAATTAAAAATAGTAATATTATTCATATCCATAATAATTAATTAATGAATACAAAACCCAGAAAGGTATGAAATATGATATTAAGAACAAAGGGGAGGGGAGAAGAAGTATAGAGCTGTTAAATTGTGTTGAGATTAAGCAACTTAAATTAATTGCATATGTATTAATTACATATATATATAAATCATAGTAATTACAAAACAAAAATCTATGATAGATGTGCAAAAATAATAAAGGTTTTCTGCTCATATTTAGATAGAGTTTTTTTTTATATTAACCTATATGAGCTATTTGGATATTTTGGATATCAGTCCCTTGTAGGTAGCACCGTTTACAAACATTTTCTTCCTGTCCACAGGTTGTCTTTTCATTTTGTTTATGGTTTCCTTTGTTTTCCAAGAGGTTTTAAGTTTAATTCAGTTCAGTTCAGTCACTCAGTCATGTCCGACTGTTTGCGACCCCATATATTGCAGCACGCCAGGCCTCCCTGTCTGTCACCAACTCCTGGAGTGCACTCAAACTCACATCCATCGAGTCGGTGATGCCATCCAGCAATCTCATCCTCTGTCATCCCCTTCTCCTCCTGCCCCTAATCCCTCCCAGCATCAGAATTTTTTCCAAGGCCTGAGATGGCCAAAGTACTGGAGTTTCAGCTTTAGCATCATTTCTTCCAAAGAAATCCCAGGGCTGATCTCCTTCAGAATGGACTGGTTGGATCTCCTTGCAGTCTAAGGGACTCTCAAGAGTCATCTCCAACTCCACAGTTCCAAAGCATCAATTCTTCAGCACTCAGCCTTCTTCAAAGTCCAACTCTCACATCTATACATGACCACTGGAAAAACCATAGCCTTGACTAGAAGACCTTTGTTGGCAAAGTTAAGTCTCTGCTTTGAAAATTCTATCTAGGTTGGTCATAACCTTCCTTCCAATGAGTAAGTGTCTTTTAATTTCATGGCTGCAGTCACCATCTGCAGTGATTTTTGGAGCCCCCCAAAATAAAGTCTGACATTGTTTCCACTGTTTATCCATCTATTTCCCATGAAGTGATGAGACCAGATGCCATGATCTTCGTTTTCTCAATGTTGAGCTTTAAGCCAACTTTTCACTCTCCTCTTTCACTTTCATCAAGAGGCTTTTGAGTTCCTTTTCGATTTCTGCCATAAGGGTGGTGTCATCTGCATATCTGAAGTTATTGATATTTCTCCTGACAATCTTGATTCCAGCTTGTGTTTCTTCCAGCCCAGCATTTCTCATGATGTACCTTGCATAGAAGTTAAATAAGCAGGGTGACAGTAGACAGCCTTGACATACTCCTTTTCCTATTTGGAACCAGTCTGTTGTTCCATGTCCAGTTCTAACTGTTGCCTCCTGACCTGCATATAGGTTTCTAAAGAGGCAGGTCAAGTGGTCTGGTATTCCCATCTCTCTCTGAATTATCCACAGTTTGTTGTGATCCACACAGTCAAAGGCTTTGGCATAGTCAATAAAGCAGAAATAGATGTTTTTCTGGAACTCTCTTGCTTTTTCAATGATCCAGCAGATGTTGGCAATTTGAACTCTGGTTCCTCTGCCTTTTCTAAAACCAGCTTGAACATTAGGGAGTTCATGGTTCATGTATTGCTGAAGCCTGGCTTGGAGAATTTTGAGCATTACTTTACTAGCCTGTGAGATGAGTGCAATTATGTGGTAGTTTGAGCATTCTTTGGCATTGCCTTTCTTTGGGATTGGAATGAAAACTGACCTTTTCCAGTCCTGTGGCCATTGCTGAGTTTTCCAAATTTTCTGGCATGTTGAGTGCAACACTTTTACAGCATCATCTTTCAGGATTTGAAATAGCTCCACTGGAATTCCATCACCTCCACTAGCTTTGTTCGTAGTGAGCTTTCTAAGGTCCGCTTGACTTCACATTCCAGGATGTCTGGCTCTAGGTGAGTGATCATACCATGGTGATTATCTTGGTCATGAAGATCTTTCTTGTACAGTTCTTCTGTGTATTCTTTCCACCTCTTCTTAATATCTTCTGCTTCTGTTGACCATGATGGCTACTCCATTTCTTCTGAGGGATTCCTGCCCACAGTAGTAGATACAATGGTCATCTGAGTTAAATTCACCCATTCCAGTCCATTTTAGTTCACTGATTCCTAGAATGTCGACGTTCACTCTTGCCATCTCCTGTTTGACCACTTCCAATGTGCCTTGATTCATGGACCTAACGTTCCAGTTTCCTAAGTTTAATTAGGTCTCATTTATTTATTTTTGTGTTTGTTTCCATTACTTTGGGACATGGATTCTAAAAGGCATTGCTGTAATTTATATCAAAGAGAGTTCTACATGCATGTCTTGGAGTTTTATATTATCCGATCATACATTAAGTCTTTAATACACTTGGTGTTTATTTTTGTATATGGTATTAGAGAAAGTTTTAATTTCATTTTTTTACATGTAGCTGTGCCGTTTTCCCAGCACCACTTATTGAAGAGATTGCTTTTTCTCAGGTATAGTCTTGGCTTCTGTTTTCGTAGATTATTTGACTGTGAGTGCATGGGCTTATTTCTGGGGTTTCCACCTGTTCCATTGATCTAATATCTGTTTTTGTGCCAGTACCACAGTATAGGATTTTTGCCTTCTTAGGCATTTATTCCTAGGTATTTTGTTTTAGACATGCAGATGACCAACAGGCACATGACAAGATGCTTAATATTTCTAGGAAATGCAAATGAAAACTCCCATGGAAGATCACCTCTCATAAGTGAGAATAGCTATCATTAAAATATCTGGAAGTGAATAAAGGCTAGATAGGATGTATAGAAAAAGGAACTATGCTACACTGTTGGAGGGAATGTAAATTGGTGCAGCCATTATGGAGAATAGTACAGAGATTTCTTAAAGAACTAAATATAGATTATCAGAGGATCTTGCAGTTCCTCTCCTGGGTGTATATCTGGAGAAAACTCTAATTCAAAAAGGTACATGATTTCCAATGTTCATAACACTGTTTACAATAGCACAGACATGGAAGCCACCTGTGTCATTTAACAGATGAATTGATAAAAAAGATGTGGTATGTATACATATATATGAAACTGAAAAAGTTAGTTGTTCAGTCATGTCCAACTCTTTGCAACCCCATGAACTGTAGCCCATGGCTTCTCTGTCCATGGAATTCTCCAGGCAAGAATACTGGAATGGGTGGCCATTCCCTTCTCCAGGGGATCTTCTCAACCGAGAGACTGAGCCTGGGTCTCCTGCACTGTGGGCAGATTCTTTACCACTGAGCCATGAGGGAAGCCCATATATATATACATATACATCTGTCCATCCATCCATATGTATATTCATTCAGTGGGATAGTTTTGTTGTTTAGTCACCCAGTCATGTCAGACTCTTCATGACCCCATGGACTGCAGCATTCCAAGCCTCCTGTCCCTCACCATCTCCTGGAGTTTGCTCAAGTTCACATTCATTGCATTGGTGATGCCGTCCAGCCATCTCATCCTCTGATGCCCTCTTTTACTTCTGCCCTCAATCTTTCCCAGCAACAGGGACTTTTCCAGTGCATCATCTGTTCATACCAGATGACCAAAATACCGGAGCTTCAGCTTAAGCATCAGTCCTTCCAGTGAATATTCAGGGTTGATCTCCCTTAAGATTGACTGATTTGATCTTTGAGCTGTCCAAGGGACTCTCAGGAGTCTTCTCCAGCACCTCAGTTCAAAGGCATGAATTTTTTGGCACTCTTCCTTCTTTACGGTCCAGCTCTCACAACCATATGTGACCACTGGGGGACCATAGTCTTGACTACATGGGCCTTTGTTGGCAGAGTAATTTCTCTGCTTTTCAACACACTGTCTAGGTTTGTCATTGCTTTCCTGCCAAGAAATTATTGTCTTCTGATTTTATGGCTGCAATCACAATCTGCAGTGATTTGGAGCCCAGAAAGAGGAATTTGGTCAGTACTTACAGTGGAATATTACTCAGCCATGAACAGAATGAAACAATGCTATATGCAGCAACAAGGAATGACCTAGAGATTTATATTAACTTAAGTAAGTCAGAGAAGGAAAAATATCTTATGACATTACTTAAATGTGAATTTTAAAAAATGATACAAATAAATTAAACCTATTTTCAAAATAGAAATAGACTCATAGGTGCAGAAAACAAATTTATGGTTTCCAAAGGATATAATGGGGATGAGGAGAAAGGTAAATTAGAATTTGGAGATTAACAGATACATATTACTATATATCAAATACATAAACAAAAGAGTCTTCCTGTGTAGCAAATGGAACCATATTCAGTATCTTGTAATAAACCTATAATGGAAAAGAATCTGAAAAAGTTATATATATTTATCTGAATCACTTTGCTGTACACCTGAAACTAACATTGTAAATTAGCTATTCTTCAATTTTAAAAATTGTTTAAAAAAACAAGGGAAGAGGGCAAAGAAGAAAGGAAGAAAAAGAACTATAAAAACAACTGAAAATTATTTTTAAAAATGCAATAAATGCATACCAATCAATAATTACTTTAAATATAAATGAATTAAATGCTCGAATCCAAAGTCATAGTGTCAAAGTGGATACACAAAAAGATCCAAATGTATATTGAAAGTGAAAGTGTTAGTTACTCAGTTGTGTCCTGGTGTTTGTGACCCCATGGACTGTTGCACTCCAGGTTCCTCTGTCCATGGGATTCTCCAGGTTGGAATACTGGGAGTGGGTTGCCATTTTCTACACTAGGAGATCTTCCTGAATGAATGATATATATGTTACCTACATATATATGGAGATATATATATATATCCAGAATGTCTGGCTCTAGGTGAGTGATCACACCATCTTGATTATCCAGGTTGTGAAGATTTTTTTGTACAATTCTTCTGTGTATTCTTGCCACCTCTTCTTAATATCTTCTGCTTCTGTTAGGTCCATACCATTTCTGNTACACTCTCCTAAGACTGAACCAGAAAGAAACAGAAAATACGTGCCAGTTGAAAGGACTGAAATTGAATCTAATTTAAAAATTCCCAGCCACAAAGTCCAGGACCAGATGACTTCACAGGCAAATTCTACCAAACAATTAGAGAAGAGTTAACACCTATTCTTCTGAAACTTTCAAAAAATGCAGAAGAAGGAACACTTCTGTTATATGACAGACCAATATAACTGATGAACATACACACAAAAATCCTCAACAAAATACTAGCAAACTGAGTCCAACAATACGTTAAAATAATCATATCCTATATCTAAATGGAATTTATCCCAAGGTTGTAACAATTTTTTAATATCTATAAATCTATCAGTGTGATATACCGTATTGACATATTGAAGAATAAAATCCACATAATCAAAAGATGCTCAACATCTTTTATTATCAGATAAATGCAAAATAAAACTACAGTGAAGTATCATATCAGCTCACACATGTCGCAATGACCATCATCAAAATGTCTACAAACAATAAATGCTGGAAGAAGGAGTGGAGAAAAAGGAACCCTCCTACACCAGTGGAAACATAAATTGGTACATCCACTAGGGAGAACAACATGGAGGTTCCATAAAGAACTAAAAATAGAGCTACCACATGATCAAGAAATTTCACTCCTCAGCATATATCTAGAGGAAACTCTGATTCAAAAACATACATTCACCCCGATGTTCACTGTGTCACTATTTATAATTGCGAAGACATGGAAGTGAATGGACTCACTTGCTCATTATATAATCTAACAAATATTAATGATACATTAAAATCTACTCTTTTTTATTTTTATTTGGATGCTCTATTGAAAGGGGACGGCAGAGGATGAGATGGCAATGTGCAGCATTGTTTATTTAGAATTATAATGATCTAATATTAAGAATCCTGAGAAACAATCATGAATTAAACAGGATAAAAATACATGTCTTCCTCATGCAAAAATGTCTACAGATTGGAGTTTAGGTTTGATGCAGTAGATCAATGGTTTTATCAAGAACAATGCTTGTGTCTCTCTCTTCTGACTCAAAAGTTCTATCCTCATGGCCCAAAATAAGTTGACAAAGCTCTATCTACACATCTGTACTCCAGGTATCAGGTATCAGTGTTAGGGTAAATGTGATCTTCCCAGCTGTCTGTACCTACACCCACCTCTTATGGAATCATCCACAAACTTTCCAATAGCTTTAGCTTTTATTCCATGTGGTAGGAAATAGTCACATTACCCAACCAACTCTCAATAATTTCCAAAACGTGTCTTTTACTTGTATATATTGGATTCCAATAGAAAGGTTATTAGAAAAAAAAGGGAAGAGTGGTAGGACAGAAAATAAGTTGCCTCTTCCAAAAAATGTTGCTGTTATTTTTGTATCACTTCTTACTATTTAGTCTGAATATGTATTGACCTCTTTGCTCTTCTTTTCTAATATTCTTACATAACTTTGTAATTCTAAGAGATTACAAAGATGGCAATAAGGATTATTAAAAATAATGATGGTGTTTTTTAGCAGATGATTCTGCCAGATTGTGATAAGCACTACTGACATGTTTAAATTGCCTGGGAGTTTTAATGAGATCAACCAGACAACCTAACAGTTTTCATTTTATATTTGATGACATGTAATTTGCCACTTAAATATTTTGAACTATTAGTTTTTAAATGTAACTGTCCATCTTACAACTAAAATTTTCTCTATACCTTTCATTTAACTTTGTATAAACTAAGTTTCAATGATAAACATTTAATGTGAACTTTTCTAGTCAATATTATACCATCCTTTTGTTTTTACTTATTGTCTACTATAAGTCTTTTCTAAGTTGCAAAGTCTGTGCATTCAGCAAGTATTTACTGAGGGCTTACTATTTGCCTGGCACTGTACCTGATGATCCAATTAAAAATAACTTTTAATTCACTCTGAGTTGAAAATGTTCATGTATATTTTTATAACATGCATGATTTTATCATCTTGTTTTGTGCATTTAGTTTGATTTGAACTCTTTATGATGTGTGTTCTTTACTTTCTGCTGATTTGGAATGCATGCCACTTAATTTGTAATTACACTGACAATTATTATTAAACTAATAAAACATTGAGGGCTTCCCTGATGCTCAGTGGTAAAAGAATCCATCTGCAGTGTAGAAGACAAGGGTTCAATTCCTGGGTCAGAAAGTTTCCCTGGGGAAGGAAATGGCAACCCGCTCCAGTATTCTTTCGTAGGAAATCCCATGGACAGAGGAACCTGGTGGGCTACAGTCCATAGGGTTGCAGTCAGACACAACTGAATGACTGACCACACAGCACAATAAAAACATTAAATCTGTATTTTATAAATGGCAAAGTCAAGAATGAAAGAATATGATTTTCTTTTCACTCAAACTATTCCTTCTACATTTTAAAACGTGAAAACTGAGGAATTTGGTAATGATGAGAGCTTATGATGCTACTTGAGAACATGATGATTACATATAAAAGGAGTTTCTATCCTTCAAAAATGATCTTATCATAAAAAGGGAGATATATGGCACAAACTGGAGGTTTCCCAGGTGGCGTTAGTGGTAAAGAACCACCTGAAAATGCAGGAGATATAAGGCACCATGAATTCTATCCCTGAGTCAGGAAAGTCCCTTGGAGGAGGACATGGCAACCCATTCCAATAGTCTTGCCTGGAGGATCCCATGAGAGAGAAGCCTGGAAGGCTAAAGTCCATAGAGTCGCCAAGAGTCAAATACAACTGAAATGGCTTAGCATGCACACACACAAGGCATATACTGAAAAAATGATTTTCTTTTCACTCGAACTATTCCTTCTACATTTTAAAATGTGAAAACTGAGGAATTTGGTAATGATGAGAGCTTATGATGCTACTTGAGAGCATGATGATTACATATAAAAGGAATTTCTATCCTTCAAAAATGATCTTATCATAAAAAGGGAGATATATGGCACAAACTGGAGGTTTCCCAGGTGGCGTTAGTGGTAAAGAACCACCTGAAAATGCAGGAGATATAAGGCACCATGAATTCTATCCCTGAGTCAGGAAAGTCCCTTGGAGGAGGACATGGCAACTCATTCCAATAGTCTTGCCTGGAGGATCCCATGAGAGAGAAGCCTGGAAGGCTAAAGTCCATAGAGTCGCCAAGAGTCAAATACAACTGAAATGGCTTAGCATGCACACACACAAGGCATATACTGAAAATTGAGTCAGAAATAGGTAAAGAAGGTGGGTGGAGATTGAGTCCTCCCCACAGAAGACACAGCACCAGTGCTCCACAGTTACTCTACTCAGAATCCTCAGAAACCCTACAACGATTCATCTCCCCATTTTCCAAACTCGTTAGTGAACAATTTTCACTTTGGCAGTCCAGGATCCAACTTCCCACTTGAGGTGAACCCCTAGATAAATGGGAAACAAAGTGCCACGTCCTTGTAAGGAAAGCACAACGGTCAGAAATTCCCTCTCCCTGTGCATGNATTTTCCAAACTCGTTAGTGAACAATTTTCACTTTGGCAGTCCAGGATCCAACTTCCCACTTGAGGTGAACCCCTAGATAAATGGGAAACAAAGTGCCACGTCCTTGTAAGGAAAGCACAACGGTCAGAAATTCCCTCTCCCTGTGCATGTCCTTGACCTCAGACATCAGTCAGCCAGGGCAACACAGCGCAACAGGAGGCCTTGTCATTTTCTGGCTGTGTGACGACCCCAGGAATTCTCTTCTCCTTCTGCCTCAGCTTCCTCCAATGGAAAAGATGGATAAGATGACTACAGTAACACTCTCCAGCTCCTTAGGTTATAGTGTTGTGCAGTTGCTAAGTTGTGCCCAACTCTTTGTGACCCCATGGATGGCAGTATGCCAGTCTTCCCTGCCCCTCACAATTTCCTGGAGTTTCCTCAAACTCATGTCCATTGAGTCAGTGATGCCAGGTTATGATGAGTTTTGAGTTAAAATATATAGAGAGCTTAGAACAGCCAGCAGCACATGATGAATATTCAGTTCAGTTCAGTTGCTCAGTCATATCCAACTCTTTGTGATCCCATGAATCACAGCACACCAGGCCTCCCTGTCTATCACCAACTCCCGGAGTTCACCCAAACTCATGTGCATTGAGTCAGCGATGCCACCCAGCCATCTCATCCTCTGTCATCCCCTTCTCCTCCTGCCCCCAATCCCTCCCAGCATCAGAGTCCTTTCCAATGAGTCAACTCTTCACATGAGGTGGCCAAAGTATTGGAGTTTCAGCTTCAACATCAGTCCTTCCAGTCCCCAGGACTGGTCTTCTTTAGGATGGACTGGTTGGATCTCCTTGCAGTCCAAAGGACTTGCAAGAGTCTTCTCCAGCACCATAGTTTAAAAGCATAAATTCTTTGGTGCTCAGCTTTCTTCACAGTCCAGCTCTCACATCCATACATGACCACTGGAAAAATCATAGCCTTGACTAGATGAATATTAGATTTGGTAATTAAAAATATTCCTGTTACAGGATTTTGAATCCTGTGGAATGATTCAGCATTGTGAGATTCTTGGGATGACTCAGAATGGCATCTTCGGAGTCAAAAAGCATAAATTCTTTGGTGCTCAGCTTTCTTCACAGTCCAGCTCTCACATCCATACATGACCACTGGAAAAATCATAGCCTTGACTAGATGAATATTAGATTTGGTAATTAAAAATATTCCTGTTACAGGATTTTGAATCCTGTGGAATGATTCAGCATTGTGAGATTCTTGGGATGACTCAGAATGGCATCTTCGGAGTCAAGACAACATGGAAATACTGAATGAAGGGCCTGTGGGAGGGTGATGTCTCTGTCCATCCTCCTGTGGTTCCCGTCTGAGACAGGTTTCCTCCAGCTTTCCCTGCCATTCTTGAACTACTAGATATCTTCTGAAACTGATTCCTTTGCTGCTTAAGTTAAAATATTTCTGTTTTGGCAAACAAGTACCCTGATTTACCATAAGCACCCTGTTTTGTGCTTCACGATACTTTCTGCACACAATCTCAACTATAATCTCATGTTTAAATTTTATTAGCTAGATTGTAAACTCCATGAAATGAAAGCCTGCTGTGAGCTAGACTCCCTGTGGTTTTCTCAATATTTAACAGAATGCCTGAGACATACTCCTTAGAAATGCATATTGGAATACATGGGAGGAGGGGGAGGGGAGAAAGAACAAATACAGATTTTGATGGACAAAATACTAAAGGGAAAATAATCTAGTGCTAGTTACCCTCAATATGAAATATTACCACCTACTATCATGGTAAGTGAGTGGAACTGGTGGGAGGCTTGTGCAAGATTTTCTTTTTTTGAAAGATAGTACAAGCATTTCAAAATGCTCACCAGAAAATGAAAAAGCCTGGAAGTACAAATGCAAATTAAATGTCATTTAACCTTGCAGAAAGAATCTCAGTATCTTATGTGAATTATGAGAGCTTCTTACAACATGACTATCCTAACAAGAAAGCCCACATCCTTTCTGTGGATACATGAGGGGATACTAGCTGCAGCCAGAATGGACAGTTGTATGTGGTGAACTGGGAGATGAACGATTGGCACAAACACATAAAAAGTAAAATAATAATGCTACAAGACCCATGGGATTTCTGTTGATTTCAGTTTAACTTTTTCAGAATTCAGAAACCCAATCTGAATACAATATCAGAAAGACAAGTCTGGCTGATGAGTTTGATCTCTGGAGATTCAGTTCTGCTTTCCTTAAGGATCTGTTTTGAAGAGGCCAATGCTCCTGAATTATTGGTGTCGACTCTGGTGATAAAGAGAATGACTTTCTTTTTTTTTCTCCAGATCCTTTACCTTTCAAACGAACCACAAGATAAAGAAATTAATGGGTTTCTCCCAAAAGGCCAGGGTTTTAATACGGCTCCAAAATAACATATGCATTACAACTTCATTTTCAATCCATGGATAAAATTGAATTCCTCATTCTTTTTTCTTATCCTTGTGGCCCAAGAGGTGGAAAGGGGCTTATTTAGGAGCTAATTACTGATTCTTCCTTTTTATCCCACTTGCCTAACTCTTTATTTCTTCAAAGATGCCCTACTATTTCTAAACCTTCAGTTTTCAGTCTCCACCTCTTTATCCTTTTATATTCACAAATCTACTCTGATTTATTTCTTTTGCCACTTTGGCATTATTTATTAGGCAGGATTTTTTTCATAGTATGTTCACAAATATTTTGAATAAATGATCTTAGTCAAATATGTTTTTGCAGTACCTATAAAGTTATTATTATGATAATCAGAGCCCTGAAACTATTATCTTTGACCATCTTTGATATCTTTGTTGTTGTTCAGTCATTAAATCATGTCCAACTCTTTGCAACCTCCATGGACTGTAACATCCAACCATCTCATCCTCTACCATCCCTTTCTGCTTCTGCCTTCAATCCTTCCCAGCATCAGGGTCTTTCCCAATGAGTCAACTCTTCGCATCACATGGCCAAAATATTGGAGTTTCAGCTTCAGCATCAGTCCTTCCAATGAATATTCAGGACTGATTTCCTTTAAGATGGACTGGTGTGATCTCCTTGCAGTCCAAGGACTCTCAAGAGTCTACTCAAGTACAATGGCTTCAGTCAGTTCAGTCGCTCAGTCGTGTCAGACTCTTTGTGACCCCATGAATCTCAGCATGCCAGGCCTCCCTGTCCATCACCAACTTCCGGAGTTCACTCAGACTCACGTCCATCAAGTCAGTGATGGCATCCAGCCATCTCATCCTCTGTCATCCCCTTCTCCTCCTGCCCCCAATCCCTCCCAGCATCAGAGTCTTTTCCAATGAGTCAACTCTTCGCATGAGGTGGCCAAAGTACTGGAGTTTCAGCTTCAGCATCATTCCTTCCAAAGAAATCCCAGAGCTGATCTCCTTCAGAATGGACTGGTTGGATCTCCTTGTAGTCCAAGGGACTCTCAAGAGTCTTCTCCAACACCACAGTTCAAAAGCATCAATTCTTCAGTGCTCAGCCTCCTTCACAGTCCAACTCTCACATCTATACATGACTAAATGCTAAATCCAAAGATCATCAGCCATGATTTCTCAGTAGCATTTACATTTTCATCCTAAACTTTCAAAAATATTCCTTCCAGTAGCAAACTATAAACTATTTTGACCTGGCTCTCACTGACAGTTTTTCCTGTCTCATTATTACTTTTCTCCTTCTGCAGCATAAAACATGATTCTCAATGAGTTAATCTTAAGAATCACATGAGAAACTTTTTCTGATTATATGTATTCTTAACTTAGATATCCTGAGATAACTGGCTTAACTTTCAGGGCTTCTGCATAAACAGGTTAAAATAATAATCACTGCTAGAGTCAGTTGGTATTACTGATGAGAGAGTACCATTCCCCTTATGTACACTAGGCAACTGAAAAAAAAAAAAAGAAGCCTAAGAATTATTGGGTCGGACACGACTGAGCGACTGAACTGAACTGAAGAATTATTGGAGAGTTAAAGACACATGAGACAAGCATACCGAAAACCTCAATTCACCAATGCATAAAGTCCTTTCACTTTTCTTCATTTATTTCATCCAACTGTACTAAGTGAAATCTTCTATTTCCTCAGTTGCAGATATTTTATCATATCTTAGGAAGACTGATAACTCTCTTGTACATTTCAGTTATTAAATGTTCATCCACCTTAAAACCATAATATTCTATCTAATTTAAAACATCTTTTCTCTCCACTGCTAATCATGCTAGTGGGTCAAATATCCTGAAATACAAATAAAGTAATTTCCTCTTTAAAAAAAAAAAAATCTGTTCTCTCACCTCTGATATGTTGAAATGCTAAGAATAAGAATGTGTGAATATGTTACACATTTTTAATTAACATTTGTATTTAGGTCTAAGTTGATTATCACTTTTCTCTGACTCACAATGTTGGTTGCTGGTTGCTCAGTCACTCAGTTGTGTCCGAATCTTTGCCACCCTATAGACTGTAGCCCTCGAGGCTCCTCTGTCCATGACATTTTCTAAGCAAGAATACAGGAGTGGTTTGCCATTTCCTACTCCAGGGGATCTTCCCAACCCAGGAATCAAACCTGTGTCTGCTTCGTCTTCTGCATTGCAGGCAGATATTTTACCCGGTGAACCATCAGGGAAGCTCTGATTCACAATAATAACCTCTTTGTAGCAGGTGTCCAAATGCTGGTGTTCTCACAAGGCACAGGTGTGAGCTCTCCCAGGTTCCCTGAGGGGGCAGTTCTCTGCTGCAGAATCCCTTAAATTATAAAAACCAGCTTTGGTTCAAACTTTTTCAGTCACTTACATCTCATGTTCCATACAGGGTGCCCCAATCCAAAGCCATATATTAATCCATATTAAATACAAGTAGTAAGTGGTGGGCTGCCATCTATGGTGTCACACAGAGTTGGACATGACTGAAGTGACTTAGTAGCAACAACAGCAGCAGCAGCAGCAGCAGCAGCAGTAAGCCAAAAAGGTAGACAACATGGAATGATTTTTTAAACACTATTGAATAAATCAAAAGCATAAAGAAAGAGAAAAAAAGT